>OU015494.1:162113758-162118218 GCA_907164885.2 Dolomedes plantarius
TTCGATGCAAGAACTTGTAATGCTTATGTATTGGAAAGGCGATATCCGCCTAAGCGACCAAGAAACCGTAGGAAGCGGGCTTGGAAATGAAAACGAGTTGAATGGACGGACGACTCGAAAATGTTGGCGTTCAATGTCAAGGGCAGGTAAGGAAAAAAGGAAAGAAAGAAAAACAAACTGAGAAGAGACAACGGCCGCAAGAGAAACATACACTCACCAAGGTCTTTCTCTCATCACTGGCAAATGCGTCTTCCCCCTCTTTGTCTTATGACGCTCTTGCATATCACTTAAGATATCCCGCCTCAAGGAAGACTTCAGAGTGTATGTCAATAGAAAACGTTCAAGACACTAAATAATCAGAGTTAAAATAAGTTTTTTTTAAACGTTCCGGTAAAATATTTTAGTTTTACTTTTTCTTGGATGAATTACATATGCGATATGAAGCAACTAATTGTGACAAATATATTTCAGAATACGCGGTAATTTATACATTCAAAATGTGTGTATGTCCAAATGTTCATACATGAATACTTACATGTACTCGTTTATATACGTGTTCATGAGCGTATATTCTCATACACAAATAAATACGTGTATACAAAAAAATAAGAAATATAACCTCATTATCCCTACCCGTTTCTACAAATCACTTGTCTAATATCCAATAAAGAAGCTTCATTTTGTGACTTTAGCAATAGCTGTTTGACACAAAGATGATCTTACTAAATCAATCTTAATGCATGAGAAAATTGAGTCGGGAAAATGTGCTGTTATGGTAACCAGAAAATTTTTTTCATTCTTGTTATTTTATAGATAAATGTTTAGCTAAGCCATCATATATTACGATGGAACAAATCTACGAGTAGCCTGTTCTTTAAATAGTGGAATAATTTGTTTTCTCTTGGAAGAATAATGTAGATTAAATATCAAGAAAGACCTTAAGAGAATACAGAATCCCCAAATTCCTCGAAAATTTCTCTACTTAACTAATGAAGCTATAATATTTAAAAGATTATTCTTATCAAATTTAACCGTATTTAAGAAAATTCATTTTATAGATTTTGCTTCACATAAAATTTTTGAGTTTGGCCCGAGAGTTACTTTTTTTCCTAATTAACCATGATATTGAAAAATTATTGTCCGTATAAACAAACATTAATACAAAAAACACAAAACCTCTATTAAAATCTCTTAAAACAATTATAATTTTTAAATACACTTAAAGTAGCATCGTATGCTTGACGATTTATGAGGATCTTATGGCAGGAGTCATAAAGCCCGAAACTATGATGATGAAGCATACTGAATTAACGAGCAGTTGCAACCCTCTCTTTACTCAGCACTTGAAGGGAGCAAAAGTTCAAAAAACTTAGAGGTGAACTTTTCGAAGATTAATAACATGGCAAACGTACACACTTAATACCAATAAAATGTGTGCGGGTTAGTTTTTACAGATCCCCTTTTTGCAAGAGCTCAGTATTTTTCCTCCTTTTGCAAGCGCGAAAGATAGAACTATTGCTTTCTCACTCTCATTACAACAAAGCATTCCAGTCACCGAACTAGCATGACCTGTTAGTATTAAAACTTTCGCAACTGGATGGAGCCCCTGGGCGTCGAAGTTTTTTCATCGAAGGTATCACGCCAAGCTGGGAAAGTGAAAAGTGGTCTGAACGGGATCTGAGGTGTCTTGCGAAACTCACACAATGAACCTGAAGAGCAAAATTTATAGCGCAGCATTTGCAGAGGGATTTTTTTTTCTTTCTCTTTTTTTTTTACCATTGAGCAACAGTTTAACTTGTTCAGAAAATTCAGGATAAGGAAAAAGAGAAATATAATGACAGTTATGTGACGAAACAGAGGTTTATATCAAGAAAATACGATGACCTTTACAAGAGAAAGGTAGCAAGCTATTCGAGAGATATCTTACGCACGGTTGACTGCTCAATAGCTAAATTTAGAGTACAACAGATTGTCTTTAGCGATACTTTCTTGGAAGATTTTATCAATAAAACTATTTTCTTAAAATCATGCGAAGTCTAATAAAATAAATACGAGTTTCAATAAGGTTTAAAACATGATCACTTAATATTGATACTCAAAAAACACTTAAAATGATTTCCTGTCTCCAAAACCTAGAATACGATAATTTTTTTACAATACAATGTTTTGGATCTTCATAAGGTAAAAATATACCAGTAGAAAGACCGATATAAAATAGGACGATACAACTCTTCTTTGACTTTGCTTTGATTTGTTTTTTTTTACCACTACTGTTAAAAAAAAATTCAGGTTGTCTCTTCTAACGAAAACTACCGCGGGTTATTAACGTATAATTACTTATCGTTGCTTACCTCTTTTGTATGTATATATGTATGTATGTGCTATGTAGATATGTATCTATATATATGTACGTATATATGTATGTATTTCAAAATTTTTGACGCATTTTGGTACTTTATGTTTAATTGTTTACTGCTTGCCCAAACGATACACACTGGGTTTGGCGCTGCCAAAATTATAACTCGGACGGTTTTAGCGTCTGATATTTTACATTCTGGAGGACCGTTATGGAGGAACCTACGTTAAAATACTACGTTAAAATACTGTTATACAATAAGTAACTCAAAATTGTAACTTTTTCTCCTACGTTTAATTTTTCTACCATTATTTCTTTCATACGAACAAAAAATGAACTGATTAAAAGATTAAAAGGGGAGTGATCCTGCAACGGCGTGTGTATGTGTGTATGTGTGTATGTATGTATGTATGTGTATATATATATATATATATATATATATATATATATATATATATAGAGAGAGAGAGAGAGAGAGAGAGAGAGAGATTAAGTGAGAGAATGTTTTAAGAGGAAAATATATCATACTCACGTATTTCTGATTGCCATGTACTTAATCTATATCATTACAATAATTTTGATAAAATGTTTGATCAACAATATGCCTGATTCGCAACATGTATAATGAAATAAGTAAATAGAGACAAAGAGCTCTTCATAGGGACTTTTAAAGGATATATATAAATCTAGCACACTAGAAAACCTGGTTTCAACTGATTGAAAGATATTATTTTGATATAATTGATGGGTTGAGATTTTATAAAAATATTTCTGGAGAAATAACGTTCTTTAACACATACAATATACGTTCTAAAACTATTAAATTTTTACAGCAATAGTCCTTTATTTTTATACCACAGTTTCAGAAACTTTGTTCTAATGACTCAGAAATAAAAATCCCTTATACTATCAGAAAAAAAAAATGTGCCACTATTATAAACAATTTTAGAAATAAAATAATTTTTAAATGATATTACAGTAAACCTTGAATATGGATTATCTTCAAAGGCCTTTTCCCCGTCTTTCAAGAGAGTTTTTGGAATCCGAGTCTCCAGAAAATAGGAGATTACCACATACTATGTCGCGCCATACGCGAGACCTTTTAACAATTTTATTTGAGTAAAAATATTGGTTTTGATGCTAAAAATATAGTACACAGATTCTAATCTAAAATTTGAAAGCATGCCTTCTTAAACTAATAAAAAAGAAATCAAAATGGTCAATTTCTGATTTATAAACATGAAAATAGAGAAATAATGCATTTACACATAACTAAGATCCTCTTTATCAAAATTGTTTAAATAATAAATGTACCACCTATAACGGGATTGACACTTCATTAATTCTCTCATCTAAACAAGATGTGACTAAGAAACTAATTATTTCTAAAAACATTCATCTCTTTAATGTACAGATTTAGAGAGAGAACTGAATTTCTGCATTGGGTATTTAGTTCTAGAGCAAAAATACGAAAAAACATGAAATCTTGGGAGAATGATCAATGTTCAAATAAAAATTAGGATTGGAAAATGACTAGCTAACTACCTACAAAAATCACTCTTTTACTAGAAAAAAGCAACAAACTTCCAGTAAAGAAAAAAAATAGAAGTTTTTCTTCGCTTAAGTAAAGGTATGGCTAACAAAAGAATTTATTTACGATTTTTACAAAGGCATAAACTGCAGAGATAATGCTATAACACTTCCCTTTTCAGAAGACTCATCGTGTTTTGTGGGCGGAATCTTAATGCTTCCATTTCTACAGGGCATTAAAAAACTATAGTTTTGTATTGAATTTTTTGGAAAAAGGTAGCTGTACACTGGCTAGCGTTTTATTTACAATTATTGAAATATACCGAATTACAAAAATATCAACGTCTTCTAGTGTTCGTCAAGTTCTAGTTGTACAAGTCGTCAAGTCACTACTTGTTGATTTGAAAAATATCAACGTCTTCTCGGTATATATAAGACATAGAATTCGTTTGATCGGTTTGATTCGTTCGATCAGTACAAGAAGTCTGAGTTCTTGTACTAATTCACTGGTAAAACACTTTACTTGAGATTAGAAAAATTGGGTTCAATTATTGGTTCTTGGACAGAGTCTTTA
>OU015494.1:162118718-162338880 GCA_907164885.2 Dolomedes plantarius
TATACATATACATATATACATTATACATATATACATACATATATATATATATATATATATATATATATATATATATATATATATATATATATATATATATATATATATGTCTGGGCAGAACTACAGATCCCCCGGAGAGATTAGAAGCCTAAATTTTGATAATAATGAGATCTAGCTCCTGCAGAAAAATATTGTAGGGCTAAAAAAGCAAGAATAACTTTATGGAAACTTCAGTAGAGGAAACTGTTTAATGCCGGCGCTATTTAAACTTGCAGTAACTTATGTAGTTACGCTTAAAAAAATTGTTACGACAATTAATTTTCCAAAACATTAATCTTTTTTATCGGTAATCTTATTGCGATAGTTGGGATGTGATTTCTCCAGTTGAAAACAATAAATAGAACTACAGTAAATAAATAGCACATGTGGAGTTCATTTTTGTTCGTAAGAGTCGAAACAATACATATATTTTAGTAAAAAGTGCATAAATATATTTATAAGATGAAAATCAATTTCTTTCTTTTTTTTTACTATTTTTACCCGAGGCTATTTTGCTATGCTAAACTTTTTTTCATTTTTATTTTCATTTGTTTTCTGCATAAAATAATGAGTCTATTCAAAGGTAAACTAGAATTTATCAGAACCAAAAATTAGGACCAACTTTTCCAGCATTCATAAGATGATTTTACCGAGTATATGTTAACCAAAATGTTTCACACTGATGGTAAGCTTTCAGAACTTTTAGTAGTTTTGAAATTTAACACAAAGAACACTAGCAATTAATTATCGAAAAATGAATAACTGGTTTAAATATAAACTACATAAACATTTGTGTTATTAAGGTTTTTAGTGTAAAAGAATTTTATCATTGTGTGTTCTACATATTGGCTGAATTGAAGAATTGTCCAAAATCCATGGCAAATCTGATCTCTCCCTTGGAAAGAGAATTATGAAAAAGAAATAAATGTCTGTATTGTTATTCAGAACTGTATTATAAGCAGCCATAAAAGTGTAAGAAGCAGATGAAACATAACAATAATAGCACTTGCCGTAAATATCCATCATTTAACGAATAGGTGTTGAATGCCGGCATAAAACTAAGTTATTTCGACTTCTAATGTTACGATTGTTTTCGGCCACTTAATCCATCTTTTCTGACCCAGATAAAATGGCGCTCGCACTAAGCATACTGCATGAAACGAAACGCGCTATCCCCAAATATCATTGTGGTCAACAGGTTAAAAAGGTTAAACGATAGTTCGTAAGGTGACTCGTCACATTAGCCGCTTGATGGAGGAAGTTAGGAGTGAATAACAATGGAACAGTTTCCCACGAAACAAACGGATTCGCTTTCACTGCGTTTCGAATTCTCACGCCTTTGACCTCCAGGTGACCGTTCAAACTCCCACCCACAATCGTCACTCGTTTCTGTTATCGCAAAACTGACATACCCCATTTCAGAGAAACTGGTCTCGATTGTGCGACTAGTGAAAAAAACTGAAAATAAGATGTTTTTCTTTCTCTGTAGTTTTATGTGTTGGTCTCTAAATCAGAGGACAGAGCACAGAACTTAGCACAAAATATATTCAGGGATTCGATGACATCTACTTCAATGGTCTACAGATGTAAGGCAGGGAAAATCGCAAGCCGAGCAGAGTTGAGTTTGATGAGTGGAGTGCCTTGGTCAGTTGACTTTATCTCCTGTCGCAAGATGACTTATAATCAATGTTAATGTGCTCAGTAGTTAAAATAATTAAGTTAAGTTAAGTTTAAAGTTACAAGTTACTTCAATAATAAAAAAAATAAAAAATAAGTTTAGAACCTTTTAAAAAAATTGAAGGGTAAGAAAATATAAAATTAAAAAAATATTAAGATAAGTAAATTAAGATTGAAAGGTAGAAATTAATGTTTATTAAAATTTAAAGAAAATAATACGAAATTAATTAGCAAGTTAAGGAAAAGGTGGCCCACAGCAAACAAGATGGAAAGTTTGCAAAAAAGAAAAAAAAAGGCCCTGTGCATGGTCATACAATTCATAACGAGATGATTTCAGATTCCCGCGGGGGAAAACTAAAAATATCAAGATAGGGAAATTTGGAAGATGCGACGCCACCTAGGACCGAACCCACAACGTAGGGTTTACCAGGTCAGCGCGATAGCACTGCGTTATGGCAGCACATAAGCATGTGAGCAAGATGGGATTAGTATCGCGGTAAGGGGGGAAAATCGCAAGAAGACATACGGGAAGCGTTTAACCATTCGTTTCCAATTCAAAGACAGTAGATTCCCGATAATCCGAAATGACTGGGACCAGACCCTTTTCGGATTAACGAATTTTTCGGATTAAGTGAAATCATTCTTAAAATAAACTTAAATTACATAATACCATGTGATTACATAAATATTACATATTACGTGTGATTACACAATTTATTTTATAAGGTCTGTCTAAACCAGTGGTTCACAACCGGTGGTCCGCGAGAACCTTGGGAGTGGTTCGGCACCATTATATAAAAAAGTTGCCAAATTGGGATTTTGAAAGCAATGTTCATTGAAATCGATGGGCCGAATATATCCGATGACTATCAGGTGTTGAATTAAAATTTCAATTTTCATTTTTGTTTAACATAATTATTTTGTTATTAGAATATGATACGTTAGAATGTGAGTACGTTAATCCTGTTTCCCTTTTGCCTGAGGGATATTGTATAAACCCATACACCCCCGCCTCGGAAGGTTCCCTCCTCAAGTCAGTGGGGTGTGGTGGTCCGCACATGGTCCAATTTCTGGCTTAGTCGTCCGCAGTTTTCTACGGGTTTGGAACCACTGGTCTACACATTACCAAATCTCGGGACGAAATGGGTGATAAGACAGCGGAATGCTGCCTAGTACAGTACAGTAGAGTGTAAGATTTTAGACGATCAGTAAATTGTTGAGAATGTTTTGAAAGAACCTGTCAACGTTTCAGATGAGAGTGAAGATAAAGCAGACGGTGACAGGGAGCAGAGAGTATCCCATCTAGACGAGGGGGCTGTATTTGATGTAGAGCTACGCTACGTAGAGCAACACTCCGCCGCGACCCCAGCGGACACCCTTTTTCTAACGCGCTGGCGTAATTTGGCTTCAAGGGAGAGGTATCTTTTTCTTCGACAAAAGAATTTAACAGATTTTTTTTTTCCAAAACCAATGTAGTTCAGTAATAATTAGTTCAGTACATTGTCTAACTTTGAATTTTCCTGTAATTTTCAGAAATATTCTTTATATTACTTTGTATCACTGTCGTTTTATTGTAACCTTAGTTCTTTTTGATTTTCGATTTCGGATTAAGTGGACTTTCGGATAACCGAAGTTCAGATTATCGGGACTCTACTGTAAATTCTAACGTAAAATGTATACACCATAGCATTCGAAGTCGTACCTACTGCTTACATATCTATAAGGGCTTGTTCACTTAGAATCCGTCAGCGTCAGCGTTACTCGTATTGAAATATATTTAACCAATTACAAACCTCCAAACGATTATCAACGAAATTGTTAAGGCCTGTGATTGGTTTAAAATATGTCAATGCGAGTAACGCTGAAGCTGATGTAGGAAGCTGATGAAGGATGTGAACAGGTCCATAGTCAGATCTGCCTGCAAATCTATACGTCTCCACCAGACGCCCAGTAAGCATTTAGCCATTCGCTATCAGTTCAAAGAAGGCTATTACTAGCATCAGGGGCAGCTTGCAAACAAAATAAAGAGTTATGCATAATCTACCAAAGAAATTTTACAAAATGAAGAATAAATCACTATTTTTTATATTTATGACAACAACATCATAAATATTATGACATATTTTACATTCATGATATCTAATTTTATTTATTAGTTGCATCCAATTTGGAGAAACTTACCAAACTAATTTTTTATTTCATCTACAAACGTCCTACGAGAATTAAGCATAACAAAAACATTATATCGATTTAAAAGTGAGAAACAGTTTATTAATACCTTGACAGATTATTCGAAACAGACCTGTGCGAAGAGAAGAAATTATTCAGTGGCGCGCTTCTACGCAGCACATTGAAACATTTATAATGTTATGTGTGTGTTTTATTTTTTTTTCTTTCCCAACGGGGTGATTTTGAAAGTTAAAAAATGTATAGTAAAAAATTGAGCTATGATTTGTGTAACGGAAAAAAGACCAATAGTTGAATTGCTTTACTCATAAAAAAAAGGTTATGTAATTGCTCTTGTTGGATCTTGTTTTGAAATATAATGCCTTTAAGTAAATTATGTAATTCCTCAGAATCGAATCTCTTATCTCAAACATTAGTCTTACGGAATAATACAATTATTACTTTTTCTTCCCCGTGTGACGTAAGCTATCAAATGTTTGTTAGGCAAACATTATACTGGTTATGAAGAGATATAGGAGGTACAGATTAAGAGATCTGCGAATGTATATTGATATTGTCTTACACGCTCTACGTATAAAGTCTCCTCCTGAGAACCGATATTTTGAATGACTAAAGTGGAATAAAGCTTCACGAAATGCCCGTTTTCTCAAGAGGACACACACACACACACTTTTCACTCCAACTGATCTCTTAAACTTTTATATCCAGATATATATCTTCCGAAGGCAATGTTTAACTCCATAGCATAATTCCCAATACCATAGCAGAAACAGTTGCAAGTACGGGTTAGAAGGCAGTGGTTCAAACAAAATATTTCTATGAAATATACTGTGAAGATTTATTTATCACTCTTTTGGAGTAATATTGATGAACAAGTATTATGTGCAGATTTCACTTGCAGTTTAATGATGTTAAGAGGTGAGAGTAAAAGATATATTGTCATTTATAGATTTAGAAGATCAAGTGACCCCAACGGATGGTTTCCCACAGTTTCACTTTCACCGGGAATTTTTAATTCCCACGCCTCTGATCTCCAAATGACCTCGAAATTGTCCACCCACAATCGCCCCTCGTTTTTGTTGCTTAATGGGCAAAGGATACGCAGCATGGAAAAATAAAAAGTGAGCCACACAAATCTTTTCCGTCTGGCCGACTCTTTTGCTTAACTGTTAGGTCAAAGCTTTCAGACCGAACTGGGCCATCCCTGTTAACAGCACCGTTTCAAAAACACCATTGTTGCCGCGATCGCCATACATATAGTTTTCAGATAAGACAAAGCTAGAACCATTAATTGCAATAGTACATTTACGGATTGCAAATGTTTGCAACAAAATTTATATATGGAGCGCAAATGTTTGAAGAAAAAAAAATTAATCTGTTATCTCTTTAATGATGGACAGGAACACTGGCTGCATTTACAAATCATTCATGGCAAGTCTTTCTCAATTAGATGATAGAAATAACTGCAGATTCCAACCTTTAATTACAAATTTGTTCAACTATTGTCTTCGGAACGTTATTTTCAGTAGTAAGAATTTTTAAACTCAGTCTTTCTACACAGGAATATAAGATACCCGCAATGGTGAGCACGTAGGTATTTCAGTTTACAAAATCTTTCAAATGTCAATTTTTAGAATGTTTTGGAGTCACTCCGAGCATTGAACTTCTGGGACTCGTTTCTCCTTACCCTAAACATGTGATGATATTTTGATAGACTAGAAAATGCATTTTACTATACTGTTGAAGAAAGAGCTGAAATATTAGACTGGTATCACTTAGGGAATGGGTAGCGTATTTATTTTTAAAAACGATTCTCCCGTTTAATATTTTAGGATGCTTAAATGTGCTAACTTGTAATAATTGTTTTTACATGTGATTAATAGTTTTTACAATTAACGAATTAAATGAACTCTAAATGAATCAAAATTTCAGATTTAATCCACCCGATTTTGATACAATTATGAGGCGTTTATAAGTGCATTACCATTGCCTCGCATATGAACGCTAAATACACTGACGCATTATTGATGCTAGCTACTTGGTAAACACCGCTTTGCCTCATCTATAATACAAATTCCTGCAAATTTACTTGAGTCAAACAATAAGTAACTAATAAAGTGATAATATTCTAGTCACTGCCTTATTGCAGTGTATATTATGACCCTTTTTTTAAAAATTTATTTGAAGTTTGTATATATAAATTTTAAGATTATAACATCTTTATTATTCAACTAGTTCAATAGGACATCTATTGATCAGATAACAATCTTTATGATACAGAAACTAAAATATTGCATGCAGATGTTTAATTTATTCTGTCTATAGAAAAACAATGTTAAAAATTTGGTCATATTTTAAGGTAACAATTTATAAACCATTACTGCTACCCGCAGAAAGCTGATAGTTACCAAATATCTTATTGGGTGTGGAATATGTTAAGAAACAGTGTTTTACCTTCGGAATGCGGTAAGTTTACTTTAATGCACTCGTGACTACCACTCTCTTCTATAAACAAAGAAGGGTAAATAGTCTATGATCGTGATCTCCACTACACCTCCTAGTAATCATCTGGTACCTTAACATCCAATCATTTCTTTGAAACAAATTCAAAAATAAAACAAACTAAAATTCTATATTTTGTTTACTATTTCTTTTGGGTCTAAGGAATAATAAATTTCACATAAATACTTTTAGCGTATAGGATTTTCTTTTAGTTAAAATGTAAAGTTACGAGGACAAGCAAATTTTACGAGCACTATATGAATAATTTTAATTCTGGGTACTAAAAGAAAAAAAAACAGATTTGAACTCTTACGGATGGATTAAGATTTTAGCAACATCATAACTATTTACCTATGGAAAAAAAAATAAGAAATGAAACTCTCCTTAGAGATACTATAAAGACAGTTAATCGATGTTTGTAAATAGGCGAAAAAAATTTAATTTTGGAGGTAGAAAGTATATGTATTCTCTGTTAAAAATAGTATTGGTTTGTGATAATGATTTGGAAAGAATATTATGTATCTCCTTGTTTTAAAACCATCGCCGCAATCAAGATAACGCAGTATATGAAAAAGGTATAAAGGAGATTCAATACTATTTTTTTTATAAAAAGAGCAGAATGTATGCATCAGAAAAATATATCTATGAATTATGTTGAATTTTATTTGACCCACAAAAATCTTAATTTTAAATAGTAATACTAAGAGTTTCGTTTCTTGCATAGGTTTAATATAAAGATATTTTTAGAAATTTATTTTCTTTAAATGGAATGATTTCAGGTTGATTGTAAGAATTATATTATAATTCAAAGCAAAATACGAAAGTTAATTTAGATTTTAGGATGGCAAACGGAACACTTTCATCATTCGAAACTAATGACGAAGGGAAAGTCTTATCTTCAATTAAAAAGAGAAGGTTTCAGAGACTTAATTAAAACTGTTTATAAAGAGGAATGAATGTTGTATTTGTAAATTTTATAGCTTTTCTCTTTAATTTTTTTTATTTACAGGACACCTTTCAAATGTCATATAAATGTCACTCATGTGCAACCATATGCATTCAAATATTATTTCCCCAGATATTTATTCACGCGTCGACATCGAACTCTTAATTTAGCTTCCCTTCTGTAACGGAAAAGACAATCCAGGAACGAAGAAGTTTTAGTTCCGAGATAAAAATCTAGCTAATTACCACTCACGCTTCAAAAATGCAAGACGTCACAGACGACAGTGAACCAAGAACAATGGACAACGGTTGCACCACTTAGACAAAGTATATGATGTGCATGAAGTATAAGAACTGCAATTACGACTCCGCTACCTGGACATGACACCTGCCACAACGAATCGATGTGTCGATACAGGTTCGGTAATCGTCGCATTCACCTGCTTTATTAGCTAATGAAGCGGGTAACGCAAGATATCTAATCGTATGAAATCTGGATTACCCGTATAAATCGCTTCATATTTTATACGCAAGGAAGCAATGACTTCTGGATTTGTAACAGATCAAGACGTCATAAAAGAGTAAAATTTCAGATAAAATACGGGATATTTAGAAGAAAGCCCTCATCCATCTTTTTTGTGTGGATGAAACAGCCTGTTTTTGGGTGTTCATGATGAATGAATTTAATGAGTTATATGTCAATGACCGCATGTGTTAGTAACCAATGGTATTTGTTTTTCATTAATCGGCGTCTCTGGAAAATATTCCCTTAGAAAATGTAGCATCGAGAATGAGCATTTTTTAAACTTATTTCGAACAGATGATTTTAGTAATTCTGGAATACAGGGTGCAACGTTTATTTTAAGTGGTATCATTTATCCAAATTTGAATGTTAAGGAAAAAAAATATTTTAAGGCTGTTGTGTACTAACCCTATTGGATTCGCTCACCTCAATGTTAACCTATGGAGAAAATGTGTCCAAGTATTGCCGACTTGAATTTAAAGATTTTTATTTTTTAAATTGTACTCCGTAATAGAGAAAGAAATTTTACACCTTGGGGCATTTTTCATTTAAAAAAAAATGCAAATAATATTTTAAAATTTAAATTATTTGGGGAAAAAATCTGGTATAATGTGATTTAAACGCCCATAAATTCCTTTGGTTTTACGAAATTTATAAAATGAAACCTTTTGCAAGGTGCAGAAAAGTCTAGGCTATCTGAAAATACTATTTTTATTGGATTATCCGTATTTATGTAGCTGCAAATAGCAGACAAATTTTCTCCTTAGGTTAACATTGAGGTGAGCGAATCCAATAGGGTTAGTGCACAGCAGTGTTTTATAAATTGCTTAACCTCCTTTGATAAATTTTAATTTTCAAAGTTCCAGTTATAGAAACTAAAAGAATAAAATGTCAGTGATGACAAAAGTATTTTCCGATGTTTATTTTAAAAAGACACAGTTATTTATTATTTTCATTTATTGTTCCCTTTTTCGTTACAACTTATTACAAACGTAACATAAACAGCCATATAGAAATTAAATCGACGCACTTGAGACAAAAAAAATTGTCAGTTCAAGCTAAGCACAGTAGATCCAAAACTCAATAGTCAGGCCTGAAAAAATCGTTTTAAATAAGCATTCGTAAACATAAACACATGTGTATGTGAGCCACATAGTTTTGGATGTCTTTGAGCGTTAAATTTATGCGAGTTTCTCAATGTTATTTATTGTATTGTGATGTAAATGACAAAGAAATTTGAGATTTTTAAAACTGGGAATGTTTTCGGGTATATACTGGCCATTACAGCGTGAAATGACATACTATACTATAGGGGGATATTTATCATAACAGACTCCATTGTTACAAGAAGGATTTAAAACGATCGACGTGACTTGGAATTGAGATATTGAAATGAAACCTCATAAGTGTATATATACGAAGATAAACTAAAAGAAATAAGATCATGAAGTTAATTCCAATGTTTCGTAGTGTAGTCGTGAAAAAAAAAGTCTGGGGCTGGCAAAAAGGTTTTCAAGTATGCTCTAAAAATACTTGAAAATGCATGGCTCGATTTCCATTCTTATAATTATCAGTATTATAATATTTCTTGCATAGAAATTAAGTTTATTTAAATTTAAAGTCACAGAAATCCTTCATTCAGTTAGCCTTCCTCACAACAGAAAAAAAAAATTATTTTCAGACCTTTTAAGATAGCCAGCATCTTTTGTAATAATTTCACTGAGAAATAAAGGAAATGTAACACCATCTTAAATCTGTGAGAGTAAATTAGTTTAACTCTCTAGATGTACACGATTTTAGATTTCATACATATTCAAACTTAAGGATAAATACTTACTTGCATGTGTAACATATTTAGATTTCCATTATGAAAATTCAAAGTCATTCAAACCTGAAAACAAGTTGGAAATGTTTTTGATTTTTCGTAACAGAGAAGTAGGCGGTAACCTGACAAGGAAAAATGCTCTGAAGTTTCATCTAGCATTTTAATCGTCTACATACTACAGTCCTGGGTTTTAGAAAAACTTACTTAGAGTCATGCAACATTGTACCGTAAGGGAGTCTTAGTTATTTTATCAATTTTCTATTGTGGTGTGGCTTCAGCCCATTAAAATCGCGTTTTCTCTTTCCATCAGAGAATCGGTCAGGGCCGTGAGAGGCACTCTTTTCCAAGAGTATAACTGCGTACGGCTGGCCTACTTCAGTGGATGATACACTTTCTTGCATTACGAAACGCCGGCCGGCTTCAGAGGCTACGATAGCCTTCAAAACACAGCAAATAAGGATTTTGGAAACTGGATAAATCAGTTGTTTGGGATTGATTGACAATTATTTTAGACATCTGTAATTTTTTAAAGAAGTAGTATATTATTTGATTACAACATAAATATTTAAATACTATCTAATGAAACTTTGCAGAAATATATACAATGCTTATAACGATCGCAGTTGAAGTTTAATTTAAATTTAGTTTAACTATAGCCTAAACTGCAAATTACAATCAATTTTAGGACTTTTTTTATGCAACAGAACTACAAATATGACAGTTTTTAGAAACAAATTATTAGCAGAATAATGTATACCCTCGAAGGAGAGGGCTAACTAACAAAATGTCTATACATTTCTTTTGTGCCAAGTATCATGTTTTACAGTAGTGTTAGATTCATTCTAATATTAAATTTTTTTTTGTACTTCAAGCTTATTTATCTAAATATCGAATTCGAAATTTGTCTAGTTTACATGGATATATCTGAAATTCTTAGCAAGGTATCCGTAAAAAATTACATAAAAAGTTCTTTTGTGTTTCGTTCTTTCAAGTGATTTCAGAATTTTTGTTATAGTGTAAAGATACCAAAAATATTTTCTCTGTTGCAAAAATTATTCGGAAAACTTTTTTCTGTTCTTCAAAATGATTAAAACTTTCATTTAAAAAAATTCTCCAAAAAAATGCGTCCATTACACGAGTTTTTTTAAAACTTTTCCTACGCACTAAAGTTAAAAAAAAGATTTCAAAATCGAGCTATTGATTTGGCAGATATATCTAAATCTAACCGTGCTTTTCATTTTAAATTTAAAAACTTTTATATTAAAATTTCAAATTGTTCAGGTAGTTTTGCCGCTATAAAGATCTTTGTATAAAGACATATTTCATGAAAAAGAAAGCTATTACAGAATGTAAGTTAACAAAAAAAAAAAGGTTTTTGATCCCGGATTCCATTAAAATATTATAAATAATTAACACATATTACATTCTAATAAAATAAAACAAAACTACAATTTCGTAGAAGGAATCTGCATCCAAAGATAATACTTGAAATATAGATAATAAGGTGATATTTTAATTGATAACACAATAAAGCCTTTTGAAAGTCTTCACTGACATTTCAAATTTTGTGGACCTTTTATAAATTTTGTAGACTATATTCGACAAAGCTGTGTTATAAACAAGACTTGATTCAGAGAAATTCTCTTCAATGGATGAATTGCCAACACAAAACCGATTGAGATAATACTTTGGACTCATGTCAGAACCATCCGCGGCTTTCGAGTGGGGCTTTTATGTGAAGTTTTCTATTTCCAGATCTTTTACTTAAGATAAAAGGCAGATGTTCTAAAAGCTCCTCTTTGTTCCAGAACAGTGACTCCATTTTTATGGCGTTTCCTTCCACTTTTTGGATTGTTTGTATTTGGAAACCGTAGGGTTAGACGTCTCATACTCCTGCATTGTAATAAGGGGAAGCCGTAGAAAGGGTAATTGGCCAGGGAACGGTTATGGTCCGATGAGAGCAAATTTATCCGGGGTGCCTCAAGATCCAATAGAAGAACGAGCATTATCTTTGTTTCAGAAGTTTTTTAGTTTGTTTCAAGCCATATTCATAATGGCACATTTTCTCTAGCGCTGTTTGTATTTTAACAACCTGGTCATTCAGGCGCCAAACCGATATAATCGCAGGGATTAAGAAACTCTTTCCTCGCAAGCCTCAGAGAGCAAGATACATTTTGTGTCATCTCAACCAAATAAACGTTGCGATAATGTATCAAATTATGCACTTGATAAGTTGCCCATTGGACACTGCTGAATTTACGAACCTTCCGAAACAAATGAGTTACATGAAACTGATAACATCCCAGATATTTTACAGATTTGCTTAATTATGGAGGAAAGTAGGACGAAATATTTCTCTCTTATACATCATATATTTATAGACCATGAAGACTTAAATGATAATGTAATAGCGAAAGAATATCACCGTGTCGAAGAATTCTGTTTCTAGCTGCAAGCACCTCTGTAATTTCTCCCTTACAGTACTACTATTACTAATAAGAAAAAAATTAATGCAGGGTTATATATCTATTTTTATCCGAATGTGTTAAACTGCTTTGAGAAAAAAAATCGAGTGATGAATAACCTATAAATATAAGTCTGTCATTACATTATCTCTGATGCTTTGTGTACCGCCCTCTGTTCTGTTTTCTGCTATCATTTAAACGAAAAAGCGCTCCCAGATCTGTTCACAATCACAAGTTCCGATCACTTGGAGACTTAAACAGGAGCGCGAGAGAACGCATTGGAATTACAGCGTATAAAAACAGGTTCCGAACCAAAAATATAAGAAGTAAAAAATTCACCTGACCTACATTTTATCCTCTCCTTTCTTTTGATATCCATTCTTATGGTTGAAACCTCACCTTTTGCTTTCCAAAACGAATTCAATATAGAGGGGTAGTGGGGGGGATTAGCGTACGTGCCAATCATATATAAGAGATTATTATGCGCAGGAAGTACTCGCAAAATAACTTTGCGAGAGTTTTTTTTCTTTTCTCTCGTTATAATGAGCACATTTTTAATTTGATATTGTGAAAGTTTCAACAAATGAGATACAAAATTATCAAGCCGGATAAGAAAAAAGTTGAGAAATAGTCCGTGATAATTTATTTAGTCCCTTTTACAGTTGAGTGTGTTGAATAATAAAGTCTAGTGTGAAACTAACAAACTTATTGAAAGAAAAGTCGATCTAAAAATATTAAATTGTTAAAATTTTTAATAATTAAAAAAAAACTAGGCGAAAAAATTTTACAAGTACTGTTGAACACTTCTTTATACAATATATGATAGAATACTATCAAACACTTTATAATTTAATAAAAGTTTAAATAAAATTTTTGCTTTATTTACTTATTTGATTTGAAAGCAGAGCCTGACTAAGGCAGGGGCATACGGGGCAGTTGCCCCGGGCCCCCACATCAGAGGGGGGCCCCCAAATCGAATAGAAAGTTTAGTAATAAGTATTAAGTTCTTCATTACTGAAGTTGTGAAGCAGAGGGGGGCCCCCAAAGAAGTTTTTGCCCCAGGCCCCAATTAGGCTAAATCGGGCCCTGTTTGAAAGTAGTTAAGCATAATATACTGAATGCTATCGATCATGAGGAAAACACACAAATGAGCGCAATCTCTCAGTTTAAAACTGTCAAGTATCTACTAACTGTTGGAAACTCCGTTGAATGGTACTTACAGGGAGCTTGTGGGGAAATTTTTTTATAAAGTTAAGCTGTTTAAAATCCACTCTAAAGAGCTTATTACCCATAAAGTACAAAATTGTTGGCTAATTTCGCACTAAGAGACGTAGCTTCTATCGCTTCTCTGGGATAGGAAGCTATGTTTTCAATAAAATGACGAAGAGTGCTAATCAGAAAAAATAAAGGGTTCCGGTTTTCTCCCTAATAAAAGATGTCGGAAAGGAGACTGCATTATGTCTTTTTCTATTTAGGTTTTATCCAATGACATACTTGCGTCATTTCGCTAGACTCTTCGTAATCATTCCTCCGTAACACCTTAAAATATTTAAATGAGAAAAAATATCCACCCAACACAGAGCCACCAAGATTTCCTTTTTGAAAAATTAACTCTTTAAAGCACTTAACGACGTTTACTAAATAAAGCATCATTAGTTCCAAAAACTTGGACAAATGGGAGAAAGCGCGGTGTTCTTTTTCTTAAATAAAGGACGTTATTAGGATAAAAACAAGCAGCGGATTAGCTCCGCATTAGGGACAAGCTTCTTACAGTAGTTTGTTCGCAATTAGCATTCGCATGAGTATTCTTCAAACGGTCCACGAAGCAAAGTTTCTAAAAAAGAAATATCTTTAATAGGTGAATGGTCAAAGTATGAGTAGAGTCACGCATTCAGTGTAAGTACTTTACTCACAGAAATATTAATAGCTTGAAGCATTCTAGCGAAAAATGTGATCCAATAATGTTTGGAAATGTTGATCTTATTTAGATAGCTAATTTAATATTTTGTAATATTAAATCAGTCATCTAAGATAAGATAAGATATATACAGTCATAAATTTGTTGAGTATCCCACTTAACAGGAATATAAATAACAGGAAATTTTTTTATTCGCACTGTGTTTAATAAAGCATCTTAAAAGTTCATTTATTTTATCAGAGTAATATTTCTCGTAAGAGACAATATGAACGCGTGTCCATTGTGAAGTAAACAAAACTAGTTGGTACCCGTCAAAACATGACGGCTAGATAGTAAATAAATGTACTAATACACAAATTATACTCAACACATCATTGCCAAATGTGGAAAATCATAATAATGCGCAGAAACAAATTAATGCGTTTAAGCGGCCTTGTGCTTAGTGAGCATCTAAAGCCAGATTTAGAAATGTCACTGAGCATGCGCAGAAAGCAATTTTTTTTAATTGTAAATTATCGCTAATTAAACAGCGTGAAATAAATAATTTCCACCAGGTTCAATCTTATATTTCCCAAATATAATTATCATAAAAATAAAAATGGCGGAGAGAGATCTAGAGAGATTCCTCGGAATAAACGCGTTTCTCATTAAAACATGTCACCGAGCATGCGCAGAAACAGTGTGTTTCTAAAGCCAGATTTAAACATGCTACTTAGCATGTGCAGAAATAAATTTTTTAATCGTAAATTATCGCTAATTAATAGAAATTGCGGTTACAAAAACCAAATTTGACAAATCTACAGAATACAATCTTTCGTTTAAGACCAAAATGAAGTCAATTGATGCATTAGTTTTCTCTCACGGACTGCCCCAAAAGTTGGCTTAGCAACTTAAATATATAGATATCAGCACATATGACAATGCTATTTCATAAAATCTGAATTAACTCATAGAGCTTGATAATTTACACAAAAAAATAAAAACAATATTTTATTAAATCATCAATAATGAGCTTAAACTTTACAGAACAAAATTTAGTATTGTTTAAATTTTGAAAAATAGAAAAAATATTTTCTTCATAAATTTTGAAAAAAAAAACGACGAAAAATATAAAGTTTTTAAAAAAATTATAGTTTTGTTAATACATTCTTCAGATATACATTTTAGCTTTCAGAGATTCACTGAATTATTAAAGCATACGGGAGAAAGTTCTTTAATATCATTTAAGAAGTGAACTCAGTTATAAAAGTGATAAAATTGTTTCCTAGTTGAGTACAGATGATACAAATATGTAGAAGAACTTTCCAAATAATTCCTAAATAGTTGAATGAAATTCAAATATAATTGAAATAAAACAGTTAAAAAAGTTAAAAACAATTTTTTACCCGCTAGAGAAAAATAAAACTTGAATCTCATAATTTAATAATATAGAGATTTCTTTTTTAAACTAAATAACGAGGGAAAATCATTAAGGTGTTTCATGTCTCCTTTCTAAACTGATCAATATTTACAAAATAAGTAAAGTTTCTTTATAACAAATATCATAACAAGAAAACAATTTTACAATCTTTAAACAATGTTTTGAATTTGAACATATCTCTGATTTTTAAAGACAAGGATTTTAGAAATTTAGAATGAAAACTGATATTTCGTTGAGAATGACGGAGGAAAATAGAAACAAACCCGTAACAGGATAATGTGGTAACGATAAATGAAGCTTTCAAGAAAAATGCAGATCACGGCGCATTCATGGTAGAAACAGGATAATTTGGGGATTATACGATAGGATTTGTCATATTTCAAGAACTAATGGGATTACGAGAATTTAACCTCAACAATATATTCTACGTAGCTCTTTCGCCTAAGAAGCATTGAATGCGTAAAACGGCAAATGCTTTCTTAAATAACATACAATTACGATATACGTGAATATGAGCCCGAAGAAAAGGTTGGAGAGCTTACGTGCTATGCTTTTGAGATATCTTCTTTTTTTAAATGATAAATGAAAATAAATTTAAACCACATCTACAAAAAATAAATAAATAAATAATAATTTTTTAAAATCAAGTTATTGGGTTTTAATTATATTCTGGTAAATACAAAGTATACGTACGTTGTTAGCAGGGGCGGCTCTGTATTATATATATATATATATATATATATATATATATATATATATATATATATATATATATAATACAGAGTCGAAAATGAAAATCCAGCATAAGACATATTACACTATGCAGCGTGTAACTAAAAACATGAAAAGGTAAGAATTTAAAAGGTTTTTGACAGCATATATGTATGTATATATATATATATATATATATATATATATATATATATATATATATATATATATATATATATATCTATATCTATCTATATCTATATCTATCTATATATATATATATATATATATATATATATATATATATATATATATCTATATATATCTATATCTATCTATCTATCTATCTATATATATATATATATATATATATATATATATATATATATACGAAATAAACATCTCATTTTAACTTTAAAGTCATTTAGTATTAGGTCTACGATTATATAATCTTAGGCTAAGAAAAAAAATACGCAGGGCTTTTTTTCCCCTGGAGCTGCCATTGGTTGTTAGATGAGGGCTAGGAAGGTGGTATAAATAGGCGATGAGGAAAATTAATTTAAAATATTTTTTGAGTGAAACCTTAATTTATGAACGAGAATATTCCATCGTTATGAAGCAAAGTAGTTAGGCCAGCATAGCTTTTTAGAGCTTTTTCACTTTGTCCCTCAATGCAGTCTCCCCCAGACATATCAAATACTATCGCTTTCAAGGAAGGGTAAAAATTGCGGTGGCTAAGCAAATCGTCCTTGAGACGAGATTTAAAAATAGAAATAAATCAAACAAAACGAAGAATTCTCTCCCATTAGAAGCATATCAAAAATCATCGGAATAAAATAGAACTATAAAATCTATTAATCAGATAAGTTATCCATGAATATTTTTCTTTCTTAAATACGTTTAACTCTCGAGTTTTGAAAGATGACCGTAGCACTCCAAATAAACCCTCTACCAACTAAACCACCATCTTCTATAAAAGAAGATAAAACACATGTTGATCTCAACATAACTAGAGATGAATGCTAAAAAAAGAAAATCTCTTCCAGATCGAGTGTTGATATAAACTCGTTCAAAGTGTGAATAAATCAATTAATTATGCATACATTATCAATGGGACAGAAGGAACCATAGATAGAAATCCATTTAAGTCGCCTGTCCGTGAAAATACTTATCTGAAGATATCATGTGTTTAAAATTCTGCTTCATTAGATACACGTCTCTGTGAAAAAAAAAGTTATTATAGGACGAAAACAAAAATAATAAATAAAATAAACGAAAATTAGTTTGATTCGTTTTTTTAACTCTGGAAAACAAATGGGACATTTTTATACAAATTTAGCAAGCTGAGAGGATAACGACAATAGTTTATTTTAAAAAAATCCTCTCTCATCATAATAATCAAGATCATAGATTCAAATAAATAGGGCAAACAACCATCATTCTTTCAGCTTTTTTTCAATTCCTATCTCAATCGTTTCTTTCTTTTTACAATGGCAAAAACCCACTTCGGTCCGTCACTACGACTCTAGATTTAGGCTTTTAACCTGTCGAGTTCATGGCATCACCTACTTATTTCGGATTCAAAAGCAAGTAAGGGATTGTATGTTTATGCTTCAAGTTAACCACAGATTAAGATTGATAATTACAGAGTTATTTCATAATTTTTTTTTCTTCTTTGCTAGACGCTTCCTCAGAAGAATGATGAAAAAAAAAAGAAGAAAAAAAAGACAGCTCGAAGAGAAAACGTCGGCGTTTTTCAGCGTTCGATGACTTCGTTGAAAGAAATGTTAGATAATAAAAATAATCGACTATTAACAAGTTTTTATGCTCTTTTAAACGTCTTCATTCGTAGTTCAAAAATGTGCCAAAGCTTGGTTGAAATGTTCATTGATGGGATACCACCTAAGGCCACAGATGGGACAAAGGTCAGTTTACCTCATAAGCAGTTGAACTGAACTGTGGCCCATTTCAATTTGATCTAGGAAGCATGAAAAATACTATTCGACTGTTCTTAGCTGACTTAGGGACGTGTGGATGATGATAAAGAGAGTTGATCGTCCTGATACATTATTTAATGGATTTTTCAGTTATACAATTTGCGTTAAAAAATACCAATAAATTTTCTGTGACGGAAAAAAAATTACATTAGATTCTTGGTTGGAGAAATTAAACTGATTCCTTGATAGATAGTGTTATTCAAACAGAAAAGTGCATTGCACTGTACTTAATTATATGATATTAAAACACAAAAAAAATCATTTCAGCTCGAAAGTAAACGATTTTTCATGCGGAGCAGTATTTTTAATAGTTAGGTACCACGGATTCGAAGCATTTGTAAAATGAAAGCAAAGTATTGTTGCTAAACGAAGTACTGAGATGTACTGATTACACTTGTAGTTTAATATTTTCATCTGCATTTCCTTCATATCTACCGTCACCAAAATTGCGACAAGGAGGTAAATGATAAAAACTTGACTGATTCAGTTAAGACGACGTTTTTGTGTAAAGCCTATCTAGCTAACACACCCACAGACCTATCTCCTACACAGACGCACAACCTTATAATACTTATAACTGAATGCTCCCTCTACAGTCGATAGATAAGGGTCAAACCGGATAATTTGTTTTCCACATTAAAGTATGGAGAAAGGTTTTTGACTCCATCGAATAGCTGCCCCAGAAAGATGCACCCGATTGTATATGATATTCTGCACTTTTTTTAATGTTTTTTAATTTTTAACTTAGGACAAGCTATTTCCGTTTACAACTCAACATAATGTCATTTTTTTTAATATTTTAAAACTGTCGTTGTCAGGTTTTTATAAAAGATGCAAAGCTCTTCAGTTTCTTTTTAGAATCTTTCTCTTAGCAATTTGAATAAATTTTATTAGAAAATTCTGAATGTACGTCTTTAACCATTCAAACCATTGCCCATATCCTAACACTAGACGAAGGTCAGGAACTCAGCTAATCCAATAAGATGAGCAACTCACAATCTGCATATCTTAGATATTCCGAATAACTCCGAATAACTTTCGAATAAAGCGGGTAGTAACACTTTAAGAAATGAGTCCTGAAAAACGAAAAAAATAATTCTTCGTTTTTCTACACTCTGCAACAAGAACTACAGTAAATTTGTTAGAGACATGATTGCATATCGAAAGAACATAAAAATTTCATAGCTTTAACAAGAAGCAAGAGCAGAGAAGAAACATGTTTGTTAGCTTTGGGGATTTTTCAATACAGAAGATGATGAAAGTGAGAAAAAACTAGTCATTAGGAAATGAGATTTGACAGCAGATTATTATCATTAAAATCAGGTTGCAGTAGTATAAATACATTTGTACTTTAATATAAACGATAAACTATGATTCGGATTAAAGAAAAGCTAGTGCTTCTGTGAATTAAAATGAAATACGGCTAGTACATTAACGTAAAGTTCTTGAATTTTGGCTACGGTCTTAAAGTCTGTACTTTTAGAAGCGACAAAATCCATCTGACGAAACTGAATTGTAACAACTATCCATTTGAATTTCGTCGCTCCTCAGAGTGATACGCCCAAAGCTGTTTTGGCCTCTTTTATGGAAACAAATTAAATAAGTTCCGCTACTTTATTTTATGGGATAAAGAAATTTTTGTTTTTGAATTTTAACCAAGTTCTGCTTTTAACTCTGTAACGTAAAATGAGTAGTACATACCAAAATTTATAGTATGTAAAAACAGATGCTAGGATTAAATCTCAGATAAGACACAACAATATTTTCTTACCCGCAAAAGATAAAGATAGATTTGAATAGAGAATCACCAAAAGAACAAAAATGAAAATTTTCATGGTCGAAGAATAGGTTGATGTTCATTTTCAGGCTTTTCAATACTAAACGGAAAAAGAAAAATTAAAGTCTCATTCAAGTCTCTCGTAGGTTGAAAAACAAGTAAGGGCTATCAATGCAAAATAAATGTCCTACGATCATGGTCAATTGTAAGCTCTTGATGACTTGGTGGATTTTTTAAAAAATCTCTTAGTATATTCGGACTGGTCGTTAGCTCATATTACTGTCATTCCTGTCAAGTTTAATACTGAATATACCTATCCTATTTTAAGTTCTATTCACACGAAAGGGATAAACTAAAGTCTGAAAAGACTTGGAAATTTTTTTTGGAGCAAAATAGAAAGGATGGTTTTGACGTTGCAACTCACGGTAAGGTAATCAGTGCTATAGAAACGATTCTTTTCGATTTTTTTTTAAGGTTTATGCGCTGGCAAGAGAAGATAAAAAGCAAAAATCTAGACCCTACACGACTTTGAAACAACATCTCATTTACCAAACAGTCGGAGCTCCTAGAGTTAACTAGCTATGATCTTTCAGTCATAGTTGCCCATTTTGATATGCAGCTAACAAATGAAAAGTGTCAATTTTTCGTAACCAAAGCTTGCATAAGTTAAATTCTGTCGTGTCTTCGAAAATTTTACTTGCTGTTATTAGAAAATTCAAAAGTTCAAAATCCCTTTTAATCTACTATGTTGTTTTTGACCTGCTAATTACTCCTTTCACTAGCTATACCTTCACCCTCTTTTACACACTTCAAAAAGATTGTCGCGCTATACTTTCTTTCTCCCCATATTAAAGTCTCGGTCATTTTCGTGTGGTCCTTCTCCACCTTCGAAATTATCAGCGTAGCATTTTAACGTACATCTACGTATGTTTTAGAAATTTCTGGGGTCACGGTGCCTCGAATTTTGCCGTTGTCTGCTTGCCGTCTTGAGGAAACATAGAAATTATCTCCGTATGTGTCGAGGATCCAACCGATTTTCGACTTGGCTTCTACGACTATGTGAATGGACAGAAAGATATTATTGGGTAATCTCCAAAAATTTTCTATAGGGTTGAACTTCAAATTATTATGATCCAATTCTAAGCGACTAAATTACTAGCCTAGCACTCCCATTATATATAATGTTTAAGGATACGTACTTTTCGTATTTACGAAATAGATGCGAATAAATGTAAAATTTGCCGATATGAACGGATAAATGCGAAAATTATTATTTTAACTACTTTTCGGTGAAAACTCAGTGATAAACGGCTTTTTAAGCGAAATTAGGTTATAATAGTAATAATTTATTAACAGAATTGCTTAACTAATACCATCCGCGGTCTTTAACTGAGAAATCTCACTCTCCTTCGAATTTGCTCCAAATTTCACCCTGATAGTTTGTCCGTACCGGAGTTCGAACCTAAAAATCTAACTGTAAAAATCATCCATCAAGTTTTCTGGAACAATTTAGTAGCTTTAAGAACGTCTCTTGAGCGCCAAAGTCAAGGATATTTCAGCTACTTACAGTAGTCAACCAAGAACCAAGAGATTCCTGTTAATGTTATACAGATTTTAATTGCAACGAAATGCTGCTACCTTAACTTTGCAAAGGCCTCTATAGTCCCGTTAACAGAGTAGATGCTGAGATATTTTAGTATGTAGAACATAGTAATTATTGACTGAAGGCAAAGACTTAAGGAACATATTGTGGAGACTACAGAAGGTCGTTCGCACTTTATGGAAACGATTTTGATAGTTAAGTCTTATCTTTAAATACCGTATTTTTGGTGGCAATTCGCTTCTATCTGATAGCTCTAGCTCGAATTTTCCTTGAAAGTAAACTTTTTTTTAGTACTGTCATGTCAATTTTACCCCATTTCTCTTGGAACGTTTCCTAAAGTTCATTCAATGTTCTTGGATGCCGTTTTCCTAATGTTCGTTTTAATAAACCGAAAGCGCAAAAGTCCATTGGAGAAGCGTCAGGTGATTTTACAGGTATTTTTACAGGTATCCCATTCCTCTTGGTACGTTTCCTAAAGTCCGTTCAGTGTTCTTGGATGCCGTTTTCCTAAGGTTCGTTTTAATAAACCGAAAGCGCAAAAGTCC
This sequence comes from Dolomedes plantarius, assembly GCA_907164885.2. Classification (NCBI taxonomy): domain Eukaryota; kingdom Metazoa; phylum Arthropoda; class Arachnida; order Araneae; family Dolomedidae; genus Dolomedes; species Dolomedes plantarius. Next base: position 162,140,853 of record OU015494.1, read on the forward strand.
ATTGGAGAAGCGTCAGGTGATTTTACAGGTATTTCTTTAAATGGGATACACTTTATTCCTGCTTCTGATTCTTTCTTTGCTAAATAAGCGGCAGTTGATTTAGACGTGTGACTAGAGGCTTTGTCCATATGAAGCCCAACTTTATTAATGTCCTTTCCATATAAGGTTGGAATTTCTTCTTCAAAAATTGGTTTTAAAATATTTTGCTGATAGTAGAGTGAATTAATTTTGGCTTTACTTGAGACTTTTTTTATTTTTAATTTGTCGTTGTAACAAAATCCTGCTACTATCATGAATCCATTTGGGAACTTTCCTCTACACTGACGAAGCCATTTCGTACGGTCATTCCCGTCAGTTGAGCAATAGAAAATTGATCTTTTTTTTATTACAGTCACTTAAATACACCCATGCCCCATCGAATGTTACCACAAATTTCCATTTTTCAGCAGCTAGGTGTTTTTCATATAATTTTTTACAATTTGTTTTTCTTTCAGCAATATACTTTGGGAAAAGCAGATGAACTTTAGGTTTAAACATCTTTTTTAATTTCAAATTTTTATGAATGATTTTACTTACAGTGCCAGAAAACATTCGTAGTTTCGATGCAATGGATCTTTGAGTCGGTGGATTTTCTTTTAGGATTAGAGACTTCACTTTCTTGATTTACCTGCGTGCGAACAGTCTTAGAATGAGGTTTCGCGTTTTCATTTTTACATTCAGTTAGGCGTTTATTTCCTTTCAAATTTAATATATTATAAATACCTTTTTTGAAATGCCATAACCGCGATTTTTACACCGCTTTATTATTTGTTGATACGAATATTTCTCCTCAGTAAGCGCAGTTACGTACCCTTCGAGCCATCTATCAATTTTAGGAGCATTTTCAAAATAAACCTTTTATTTTACATTCTAATCAAAACAAAACATTAGCAGACGATTATTCCGAAGTTGCCAAATTTTTATCTCAAAATTCAAACGACAAAAATAAATTACAAAATCGTTTCCATAAAGTGCGAACGGCCTTCTGTAATACAATGTTAGCTTTTAACTAAGAATTTTGATACCTCTCCAAGTAAGTAAAATTGTAATTTTTTTTAAATAAATGCGAAATTTTATATGTTGTATTTATTTGTGGCGAAATTTCGGTATTTTTTATGCGAAATTTACGTATCCCTAATAATGTTTCCTTGCTTTTCTTTAAACACCCTGCGTCTGTTAAGCAAACTTATCATATTTTCAATATGCCATCAGAACTGCCGAAATATCTACTGTATAGAGGTACAAGTAAAAAGGGTACTTTCGCATTAAACGGAGGCCACCCATTTATTTATATCTCAATTCTAAATGCAAACACAGCGTGATTCTAGCTAAAAAATGAATCACTGACAAGATCTATTTTACCACCATGTTTTGTTTTGCTATTATTGAAGTGTGTATGATATTTTTCAGTGTGATGTTTGAAATTCAGCCTACCAGTGTGACGTTTATACACATTTATACCAGCGTGACGTAATTTTTATTTGCTTGGTTCCTGCACCTGTGATTTTTTGCGTGCTTGATACTATATTTTGTGTTATTGATACTTTACAATAACTGAAGATGGCAACTTCGGTAGATACTTAAGTCAATATGATGGAATACGTTTTAAGTTGTGTAACGCGCTTATCTGTTCGTTTAGCTCGTTAGTACTGGCTCTTAGCGTACGCTTTTTCTAGTTATTTATATCATTTTCTTTTTATTGTCGTTGCAATGACTGATGTGGTATTAATTTGGGATCTCCCAAGAAGTGAAGAAGAATCAGTGTCGTTTTTGCAAAGTAAAGGATGTTTGCCATCGTATAAACTCTGTGTCAATGGCCATCAAATGAAATTGCACTTTACTAATGAAAACCCGTTTTGGCAATGTAATAAAGTTTGTTGTTTGTGTTCGTAATGGAATTTACATTTTCCCCCAATTTTCCAATACTTAAATGGGTGGCCTCCGTTTAATGCGAAAGTACCGTAAAAAGTTGTATGTTAAAGAATTTAACCCCTTTTAAGTGTAATGACTATCGAATTTTGTCGAATTTTTCCAAGTGGCATGCTCCCGTGCGTAAGGCGGCGGTCGTGAAGATGACACAAACCGGCTAAAAACGGAAGCGCTGCGGAGCGGGACACCGCGTGACTTGCGAGGTTGGCGAACTCCTAATTGGTGGAAAGGAACCTTAAAGATAAGAGATTCCTTTACTTTGTAATAATCAGCTCGCGCATTGTTAATACGTCTCTGGAGATTGGCATTTTGCATCCCCCAGGCGATCCAAGACAGGTTTAGGGGGCGTATACAGAACAAAACAGGGTTTCCAAGTTTGCCCTACATAAATATCACATCAAAATCTGTACGCATTGTGAACTGAAGGAGGTAACAAGGAAGGCAAAGAACTCTCCAAGAGACAGCAATGATCGTTTAACTATGGAAAATTATAAGTTAAGGTACTCTTATAACAGATGCACATATTTTACCGTGAAACATAATTTTCATATTTATGACATCTATAGGCAATATTTAAATATCGAGGATAGCATTTTGCGCATCCATGGATAACAAGATAAGGATTTAATACGGTGACTGCAGAATAGCAAGTACAGTGATTTCCGCTTATCAGAATCACGTTTGTTATCACTGTTTTTGATTCTTATAAGCGGTTGATTCTTACAGCCGAAATTTAGGTTTTCGGACAGGCATACACACACATATATACATATATTAGATAAATTAAAGAGTATTTTATGGTAAATTACGTTAATTATCTTTTATTAAAATTATTTTTTATAATTTTAAAAATACAACTTAATTTCTAGACCTATAAGTAGATACACATGATTACAGTAAGATAAGAAAAAAATCCAATATTTGTTACAACATACCTGCTTAACAGTTTTAACATTTCAACTACAGGAAGGGAGCAAGAAAAAGTTTTATATGGTATTTTGACATAATGAAGTTTTCAGGAGGCTGTTTATAACTTTTTCAATGCCAATAATCACAGAGGAAGATTCACCTTCTAGCTTACGTTTCACGGTTTGATAACGTGCTGAATCTACTAATGTCACGTTTGCCTAAGTGATAGTGGACACTTCGACCAAGATTTATATGTTTCAGGGTCCAGAAAGCCGCAACCAGGACGTGAGAGGTAAAAAAAAAGAGATCGGACCCGAACGGGCAAAGTTGCCCCCGGGTCAAGCTAATAGGACAGTGTTGTGCTAAAGCGTTTAAGGGAAAACTATTATGTTATGTCTAACAAAGAAAGGGATGCATTTTACGATTGCATTCCATCCCATCTTATCAGTATTTCTTTAACAAAAAATAAATAAATAAATAAATAAATAAATAAATAAATAAATAAATAAATAAATAAAGAACTTCGTGCCTTTTGAGGGTTTAAATGGCTTTTTTGGAAAAATGAAAGGAAAGCTACGAGTGTAAGCTGATTCTTAAAACCGGTGGATTGATTCTTTAAAGCGAAAATTTTAACATGGAAATAATACATTTGTTTTTGCGATATTGATTCTTATAAACGGTTGATTCTTATAACCACTGATCATTATAAGCGGTGGTTACTGTATATGAAATCAGGGGGAAGATGGAGTGGTGGCTTATATTTTTCGCAAGGTCTTAGAGAGTAACTAAACTAAAATTTGGTCCAGATCGAGAAAAGATTTAGGAATGTATAGGGAACATGCAGATAGAATTACAATTTTATATACAGAGAAAATAGCATAAAATGATAAAATAAAGTTTGTAGCACTAAGCATAAAGTCCGTTCTTTAGGAATACAGGCCCTTTCTTTCCGATACTGTGCATTTAATGCTCCGACAATGATATTCTATATCCCGTGGATATTTTTCTGACAAAAATAGAGCAGAATTTCCAAGACTTTGAAAATCTTTAGACCGTTTATTGATGAAAATTGCTTTCCAGATCACCTATTTTTTTGTTTCTTTTTTAATCAGCCGCTACCGAATTACAATAATGATAGTTTACGAATTATTTACAAAAAATACTTTTTTCCATTATAGAAACTAACAATTTTGTTTATAATCTTATATCTACAATTCTGCAATCGTCTATCATTCCAAATAAGTTACTCCACAGCTTTATGTAAAAGTATCTAATTGTTATTGCGCTAACTATACAATGGGTGAAGATGTATTTTTACTACAAAATCAGTACCAGCGAGAATAAGTTGATTCTTACGTAATATTTTCCATCTAGTTTATTTAGTTGCTTATTTTTTCGATAAAAATACTCACAAAGGCAGGCTAGACAAAACAGATGTAAATTCTTCATGGGCTTTACCAGATTAATATTTCGGATAACAAAATAACGGTTAAAACATTTAGCTTAAAAATAATTCTTAAAAAATCATCACACAACTCCTCTTACTCGATTATTACCGAGCATTTTATTTCATGAATTATTATTTTACAACCAAATGATTCCGTAAAATCTATTCATTTGCCGTCTCTCGTGATTTCAAAGACTGCAGTTCTGAAGTTTCTGTTCTAAAATTAAATTGTCGAATCCAAATTTAGATTTATATAAACAGCTAACTAATTTAAAATAGCTATTATAGTAATTCTATACATGAATTTTGTTTACAATTTTTACTTTAAAACGATTGAAGAGGAAGTATTAAGGCTGATTTTATGATTATAAAATTATTGTGTACAGCTTTGTTTTACTTTCGTGATATGTAAAATGCTTTTCAAATGTAAACCTTTGTAAAATGCTTTTGATTTATTTAAGTTAATGAATACTACCAGTTGTTAAAGAACAGTATTTTGCATGATGAAGAGAAATTAATTCATTTAATAATAGAAAATGGGGGTATATTTCTGTGTACAATAAACTTTCATTCAAATGAAATCATGAAACGGAAAAAAAAGTTTTAATTGAAACAAAGCATGCATTTTATCGCTTGTTGTTTCGATAGTTGTCTGTAATATTTTACAGACAGCTAACTTTTGAAATGTGATTAAATGCTATTGATTTGTTCAACTTCTTGAATGCTATTTTCAGATAAACTATGACACTACTTTCAATTTTATTAACACAAGTAGAGTCTCTTGCTTCTGTTTTCGCATGTTTATAAAACTTCACATTTTAGCACATTTGGCTATCTCAAATTTCTCTGTTTATGCCACAAATACTCCCAAATTTCTTTGCTGAATGAATATTTAATTTATAGATGACTTTCGAGCCCTACGTTGCTGTGTTTGAATGAATAGTGATTTGGTAACCAAGAAAGGAATAAAATCTGAATTAAATTAATTAAATGAGAAAGCTGGGGAATTCTGGGACTAATATAAATTAAAATTTCCTCCATGAGGTAGGATAAGTGAAAGAATATATACATATGCACGCATTTGTATAAAAAAAACACATTTTTTAAGCAAAAACAGTTATATAAGTATTTTATGTTAAAAAGATAGAGCTTTAGAGTCTAATAAATACGCGTAGAAAATATAATTGATAGGAAGTATATAAAATAATAAAAAGCATACAATACATAATAAAAACTATGTTAATGTTAAATCCCAAATATTCAATATATATACAACCCCTTTTCATAAGTAACAGGCCGAGACGGAGACAAGCTTTTTATTTTATTTGATTTTCTTGATTATTGGAAAGAAGAAAAAAGACCCGCGAATCGCTCTAATAACGGCGATCAATTCGAGCTATTATAAGGAAAAGGAATATCAAAGTGAATCGCTGCCTCATAATGCTGCTCATGTTTAAAATATTATTTTTAGACTTCATTTACCCTTCATTATGTTTTACACCAGTTTAGGGATTCTTTAGAGTCTCTTGGTGTTTTCTAATGAATAATGCAACACTTCCCGCAACTGATACATTTTGACGGTTTTAAACGAATGATTAAGTTACACTTCAACACTTTTGTCTTACTATGAAACCCAATGTTAATGAGAAATGGCTTCAAATTGCTTTCAGAAAAAATACTCGCCGGGCATGGAGAATGTCTGGACCATTATAGTTTATGAGAATATATATATATATATATATTAATTATCCTAATGGCTTTTTATAGATGAAAAAGATATAGTATTAGCAATATTATTTTAATGAATGCGGAGACACTTGTCGTTAAGCATTCGTCTATATTACGCCATTTTTACTGTCCATTTTATTATGGGGACACCATATAGGTGGACAGCATTACCCCTTCTGAAGGGACGATGCAAACGGAGGCATTTTTTCGTGGCCCAACGCCAGAATTTGATTTGAGTACCCTCAGCACCGAAAACCAGCGCGCTGTACCACAGGGCCGCCACAAGCCCGTATTAGCAATATAAAAATGTGGACAAGTCAAGAATATTTTACTTCCAAACATTTTTCAGAGTTGCATCAAATAATTTCAGTTACTCACAAACATGTTAGGGCTTAATGTGGCTATTGAGGTTCAATTTTCACACAATTTTATTCTTTTGTTTTAATAGGAACTGGTTTACTCGTTCACTTTTAACTAAACTGGTGTTTTATGTATTAGACTTGTGAGTATGAGGGATACTTTACACACTTGGAATTCTTACCTTTCTATTTTAACCGTTGTCTAACAGTTTTCTAACAGTTTCCCTGGGTGTTTAGCACTAGTCTTTGGTGTAAAGGTCTGACTGATGACAAACACTGGGTTGTATGAATATACAAGCCAAAATGCATGTAAATCAGGCGTACTTAATATAAGAAAAATATTTAACATCTACAATCTTCCTTTGGTATCTTGTATATTTATAGTTTAACACAGTTTAGATCTCGGTGTCCTAGTTCCTTTCTTATGGTCGTAACACTCGTAAGTTCCAACTTGCAACAATTATTCTCTCTTGTATTTCACAGATAGGAATATGACATCTATTACTACTCATTGGCATTTAATTGTTGAAAAAGAAATGAAAATAAATTGATTTTAAATTTTTGCTGGAAAACGTTATTTCTCCCAAAAAAAAAAATCCTTCATTAAAAAAAACATTTTTTGCATTAAATTGTTACTGCGGTCAATTCTGAGATGATACGCCCGAAAAAATACCATTCAAAAATCCACAAAAAATGAAGTTAAACTACATAATTTTACAATGCAAACTGATTTTATAATTTCATTGTATCCTGAACTGACTGAAAACACATGCATGTCTTCAAGCATTATGTTGTTGAGAGAAAAACTAAGAATTATTCAAAAATTACCTACACAATCATAATGAGACATCACGACAAAGCCTTTGACCTCTATATCTGTGGTATTGGAGGAAAAATTTAGGATCTTGAATAGCTCTACATTTCCTTTTTTTTGCGAACGCCCCATATATAAAATTTATATCGCAGATTTTAGAAAACAGCAGATTTAATCACATTTTCTTTCTGGTTATGTCAGTTACAGGATAAATAATATGCGGTAATTTTTAAGGATTTTTTAGATTTCATGTCTCATGTTTTAACATGACATATACTCGTACAGCTGACAAAGAGCGATAATTAGGTGAGTAATCGCAAACTGCGTTTAATTCTGGAGAATTATGTAAATACCTTGTAAATTCCGCGGATTTTCTAAGTAACGTGTATTTTTATAGATGTTAATAAGCTTAGTTTACTCGTTATGCCAGGATTGGTTTGTAAGGAGTCAGTCAGCTTCATGATTAGTATTTTAATTTCAAGGTTGTCTTATCTTCATATTGGAAACAGACTAAGGTTACTTTATTTGTGTTCGTAACAGCTGAGCAATTTATGTAAATACATAAAAGCTTATAGAATGATCAACATACTTAAAAGATATATAACCATCAGAAATCCCTTCTGTTTCTCCACCTCTCAAACTACTTTTTTAAAGGTGAGGAGAATTTCAGCCACACTGACACCTAAGTCTCTGTACTTCTCATGCCTAGATATTTTCAAACTGTATGCTAGTAACCATAATTTCTTTACTTCAGTGACGGTGTGATACGTATAGACCAGGAGTTTCCAACTTACAAGTGTCCAAGGGTCGCAATCAAAAACACCTGTCTAGTGGCGGGCCGCAATTTAATGAGGACCATACCCAGGACTTTTTTTTCTTGAGGGAGGGGGATTTGGAGTATTTGTGTATAGTATATACTATGAAATTTTTTTAAATTCGAGGATGAACCTCCAACAACGACCTTAATTATAAAAGGCCAACTTTCGTTAAAATACACAGACACACACACAATAAAAGTCAAATAAGAAGTGGGTCAAATAAGAAGTGGGGGGTATGAAATAGAACAGTAGTGTACACCCTATTTTTCATGGAATTTGTGGAAACTCAATCTGTTTTGTAAATGTACAGCATTTGAAAACCATAAAGATTTTTACAAAAACATTTTTCGTAACTAAGAATATCTAAATTGATGCTGCAAATTATTTTCCTAGAAGTCTCCGCGTGCCGCAAAAAAAGGCACCGCGGGCCGCCAGTTGGAAACCCCTGGTATAGACTGTATACAATCTAATTCACAAATATAAAATAAAATCTATCTTAAAATAAAATTTTAAAACAATAAAAATTATATGGGATTATATCGCTGAACCGCAGTCAGCTACTCCCCGTTCGCACCCGATTATAGCGTCTAGCAGTTCGGGAAACAGACGTGTTAAAAGAATGAAAGCGTACACATTTAAAGGAAACTGACTGCAGCTAGATAAAGAATCAAATAGGCCAGAAAGATTGGATAAGAAACCTGATTGGGTACCTATACATATTGTTGCTATAAGGATAATAAAATTCGAGAACAAAATTATCCTCGTCACCTTGGTTCTGACAATACCTACCTGCTGTGATCATAAACGTCAGGTATAATAGAAACCACCTTCAATGAACAATAATACTAATTAATTAAATACAGATCTCACAGGTGAACTTATGTACTCAATAAGATAAAAGGAAACACCAGTTACACTTGACATTCATTTACTCTATCCTTTTAAATGGTATTTTAATTTTATGAGAACACACAACGACTCACAGATATATAACAATTAAAATACAAATATAAATATCGAAATTTATGTAATTTCATATATTAATAAGGATATCAAATTTTATTAAAATGCTCCCACACTAACATATAGTCGCTGGACGTTTCAGTGAAAGGCAACAAATAAATTGAAAAAATCTGTAGCTGACCTCTAAAAATGAAAGGCTCATGCGTGAGTATCTAGATGTGAGTCTCATGATCAATAGTGCTAAAACAGTCATTTAGTACAATATTGTTTTTCAAAAAGTATAATCTTAATAAAGACGATAAAAGATATGGAAAATGATATACTGTATGATCAACACAAACACTTTTTAGGGCCTGTTCACATAGGAGTCCGTTGCGTAACGTTAAGGAAAAGATGACGTTGAGACGAAAATAAACCAATCATAGGCTTTAAAAATTTCCTTGCTAATCGTTTGGAGGCCTATGATTGGTTTATTTTCGTCTCAACGTCATCTTTTCCTTAACGCAACGCAACGCAACGCAACGCAACGGACTCCTATGTGAACAGGCCCTTAGACTCTACAACTCCGTGAACAGAACCAGTGTTTGACATTTTGCAAAGTCCGCTCAATTTTTATAGAATACTATAATTATATTTTAAAGTTGTAATAATACTTTGTATTATTTTCTAACCGAACGCACCGTATTAATATGCTTATTCATATCGATTAAAATACAAATTAATTTTTTAAATAATAGATTTCTTGAAACTCAAGACTGGACTTTACCGTTGGATGTTGCTTCTATGCGTAGGTATATTAAGTTGCTAAGCTGATTTTTTGGGCAGTCCGTTAGAGAAAAAATACTGCATCAATTGACTTCATTTTGATCTTAAACGAAAGATTTTAATCTATAGATGTGTCAAATATGGTTTTTGTAACCTCAATTTCTATTAAATAGCGATAATTTACAATTAAAAAATTGCTTTCTGCGCATGCTCAGTGAAATGTTTAAATCTGACTTTAGTTACTCACTCAGCACGAGGCCGCATAAGCACATTAATTTGTTTCTGCGCATGCTCAGGACATGTTTAAATCTGGCTTTAGATACTTACTAATACGAGGCTGCATAAACACGTTAATTTGTTTATTCCGATGAATCTCTCTAGCTCTGTGCAATTTTTATTTTTAATTATGTTTGTGAGATATAGAATTGAACCTGAAGGAAATTATTTTTTTCACGCTGTTGAGTAACCATATTTCTTTTTATTGGGTTTAACAGCAATTTTTTTAAGTGTATTTCTCAGTTCTTAATATTATGATTTTCAACATTTGGCAATGACCTGTTGAGTAAAATTTGCGTATTAGTACATTTATTTACTATCCAGCCGTCATGTTTTGACGGGTATCAATTAGTTTTATTTTTAAATTTCACCATACACTTTCATAAATACATATATACTCATAAAGAGCAAACATAGAAGAAGAAAAAAATGAGTAAAAATGCGTAGATTTACATAAATTAAAGTATTCAACATAAAACGTTAATTTAAAAATAACACGCACAAAAACATAAAAAAAATAACTGAATCTCGGAACTAAGTCAAACAGTAATGCCAATAAAATGCTCTGGATGCTTCACTATTTCAAAACGCTGATTTCCTCAGAGACTAGATGCATGTCTTCCCCGCCAAATGAACCGTGAAACTGGGAAATATAAAAAGAAAAGAATTTCTGAATTCGGAAACTTTTTAGTTTTCGATGGCCGTAAACTGCGGTATCTTTGAATCTGCATCTTCGCGTGTATGAACCGTTCATGAGACGATCTGCATGGCTGCAACTTTAGGGAAAAACATGCCAGAAAATTGCTGATGAACGTTAAAGGGTGTGGGAGAAGAACAGGGAAAAAAAAAATGCTGTGTCAGTTAGAAACGGAGGAAACAAGGGTTTTAGAACCGATGAGAACAGGTTGAAAAGGAAATAAAAATTTCAAGCGCAACTTCCCTACGAAAAAATGATAGTAGAAACAAATTACAAATTAGTGATACTCTATATTTCGTTACCAGTATTCATGTCACAGAAATGCCTGAATTTGAGTAATTTTGATAAGCTAATATATCAGTGCGTCCCACGGCTGAGGGGGGGGGGGGGCATTCAATCGGTACCGAAGTTAGGACACCAATCGGTTGCGAAGTTAGGACACCAGGTTCGATTTCCATTCCCGCAAGACGGTCAGTACAGTGTCGCCGTACTATTGGAAAGAACGACAATAGACGGTAACGAAATTCTTGGCGCTGCAGCTCAGTTTTGCCAGGAAAAAAATAACACACAAATAGAGAAAAAAACATGTTCTCTTCAATATCCTTTGAGCTAGATTTCAAAGAGAAAGGATAAATATTATATACATTATATATATATATATATATATATATATATATATATATATATATATAAGGTGTCCATAATTAAAGTCCCACTTTCAAAAGGCTGCAAAAAAAGAACCACTGGTCAGAATGACTTCAAATTTGAACTGAATATACTGGAAGAATGGGGAAACGATTTGGCATAATAAAAAAAGTTCCAAAATGTATCAATAGATGGCGCTGTAAGCTGTTGGAATTTTTTTTATTATGCCAAATCGTTTCCCCCTTCTTTCAGTATATTCAGTTCAAATTTGAAGTCATTCTGACCAGTGGTTCTTTTTTTGCAGCCTTTTGAAAGTGGGACTTTAATTATGGACACCCTGTATGTGTATATATATATATATATATATATATATATATATATATATATATATATATATATATATATATATATGAAATATCATAGCAATAGAAACAGTTGAAACAGCAGATACTGAAACAGATATAAAAGAATTCTTGGGACGCAGTAAACAGGCGAATGAATTAAAATAGATTTTTTGTCGTTCATATGGAGTTCCCCATAGAGAGGGAGCTAGACCGTGTGACATATTATATGTACAAACACTATCAGAAAAAGCCCGGCTTTCAGCCGTGTTCACATTTTTATATCGGGAAAAACAGAAGAAGTGGTGTAAGGTGTTAATCCCTATGACGCTATGTTACGTCATGGACTAGGGCGTGCCCGATGATTCTTATCGGCTCAGTCTCCCTAGACAGAGGCTGTTCTAAGTCTATGAGGATATTTCTCTGTCTATAGGGGAACGAAGGGATTAAGTACTGCAAACTTTATGAGCTATTACATCATCTTTAGAAATCGAATAAATTATGTTTTACAGGAATATGGACAGGTCAGATTATTAATATAAAAATTATTTTTATATTACATATATATAATATATATATATATATATATATATATATATATATATATATATATGTGTGTGTGTGTGTGCGTGTGTGTGTGTGTGTGTGTAAGTAAGTAACATCACGCACATCCTTTTAACGTAGAAAAGGGTAGACGAGACCGGAGTGGAGAACACCAATAAGCGCTCGAGGAAAACATAGTCCACACGTTAAATAACTGGGCTTATTTATTTCGGATTATGAAGACACTCTGCAGAACATACACACAGCAGATTTAACATATCGACGCAGTTACACGGCGTAAGTTGACGCCATGGGGTTGTACTATACAAAAAGATAACAGCGGTGACAGGCATGTTGAGAAGGTGAACATCACATAAACGAAGACATAGCGTTATAGGAGCGACATTAAAGATGATATCCGCCATCGGCCAGCTGCCAAGGCTGTCAGGAGGCAGGCTTTACAATATGCGGAGAACACCGAGACGTATCTTGAATTTTGGAGACTAACAAAGCGGACACTGCATGGCAAGCACGAAGACAAGAGCGAAAAAAAAAAACCGGGCAAAACCTTGCTGTGGCTTAAATAATCTTCATGAGGTCGTTGTCACTTGACCCTTGCACTCTGCACCCGTTGGCCAGAGGCCACTAGGCCAGTTTTCTGTGCTCAGAGTACCGTGGCCTGTTATATATATATATATATATATATATATATATATATATATATATACAAGGTGTCCATAATTAAACTTCCCTACTTTAAAGTTGTCTACAGTCGAAACTATTGTTCAGAAAGTAATGAAATTTTGTGTCGGACATATTGAAGGGATGGGAATTTGTTTGAAGGAATAAAAAATTAGTTCAAAATTTCACCACCAGAGGGCTTTTTTGGTAAATTACACATTTACGACTGATTCTTTACTTAATATTTCACCATCTTTTTATTCATAGGTCACTCTAACACAATAACTCATACTCATTAAATTTTACAATCTTTAAAGTGATTGCAAAGTCGATCGGAAACTTGTTTGATAACTAATTTTCGGACAAAAGGTTTGGAGGAACGAAGAAGAAAAAAATATGCAAATTAAATTTTGTCGACGTAGAGCAGAAGCTGTTATAAAACCTAGAAACTTTCATGGAGAATTTGTATTCAGCGTGCTTGCTATTGATAATCTGAATGTCATCGATACGATTACCAGATCAAGCTTTGTTAGTTGTAACAGACCTCAACCCATGCGATTTTTGGCTTTGGGGATATGTGAAGCATCTAGTCAGTCTTGATAAACCAAGAACTATACCTGATCTGAAAGACAGCATTTCACGACCTGCTTCTCAGCATTTCCCCGGACACACTGCGGTCAACTATAGAACATGCTATCTTACGATTTCAAATGGTAGCTGAAAATAATGGCCGTCATGTTGGATATGTCTTGTAATAAATTTTTTTGAACTACAGTAAATGTTGGCTAAATGTGAAATTCATCAAAAACGCCCTCTGTTGGTGAAATTTTGAACTATTTTTTTATTCGCTCAAATTCCCATCCCTTCAAGATGTCCTACACAAAATTTCATAACTTTCTGAACAATAGTTTCGATTGTAGACAACTTTAAAGTAGGGAAGTTTAATTATGGACACCCTGTATATATATATATATATATATATATATATATATATATATATATATATATATATATATACTGTCAAATATTTCATCTATTAAACAGTTACACAAAACAGTGAAAGTTAAACGGCATTATACGTCCTCTGTTTTCAGGCGTGCAAAAGAAGATGAATACTACAACAGCATTTTTATGAATGAAATTGAATTTCTAAGTGTTATTCATCTCTACGGGTAGATTACTAAATTACAATATATAATAGGCGTCGAAAACCGTCGTCGGACCAAGGTAAATCCAACCAAGCTCCTTGCTAATATGCCAGCCTTTGTACTGGGATCAGACAGACCCCTAAAAGCTCAAGGGCATAAGCAAGATCTTGTGTCGTGTGCTTAGCTGAAGAATATGCCACTGATACACAAATTAAATTATTTGGCATAAAGAGTTTGATTGGTAAAATAAAGAAAAACGGAAATTTATCACGGGACACTGTTACACGGCATAAGAGTCCGAATCGATTATGGAAATGAAGCAGACTGAGTTTCTTGAATGATAGAATATTTTAGGGAGTTCTCTAGACTCTCGTTGCTTCGAGTTTTCGCAGTATTTTTATTTCTTGCATAACAAGCCGTTAAGCTTAATACTCGATATAATGTTTAATTGGGCAGTTAGAACAAATTGGAAATTTTTTTATAAAATGCCGATTAAAAGAAAAGAATAATTTAACTATATATTTTAAAGATCATCTGTCTTTGTTCTCTATTTTTTCTATGTTTTTCGGCTCAGTTGTCTTTATACTTGCCTATAGAAAGTTAAAAAAATATTTTAGCGATCCAAGTGAATTCAGACACATACCAGATAAAATATCATTTAAGTATATTGCTTTAAAAAAAAACCCTAGGTCAATGTAAGCATATACATTTTCTTTGGGTTAGACACGTGACATCGTAACAGTTTGTTGCATATATATATATATATATATATATATATATATATATATATATATATATATATATATATATATATATATATATATATATATATGTACAATTATTATTATTATTATTATTTCATCCGCTCACTATTTACATAAAATGAAATCACGTATGGTATCGTAACAGAGACATTGTTTCATTTTGATTCATTTATTCCTGAACAACTGCAGGTGAAGAATGAGTTTATTTTTGTTACTACTTTCTTTTTGATTACACATCTCTAGTCCAGGTTCAGCAGCCTTCGTAGATTTACATGAACACAAGAATTTAATTCTGATAGTTTGTGTTTTATTTCTCTAATAACGAAAACATTTTAAAAGATCTCTTTTAATAATATACTTAACTGACACTTTATCTGATATGTGCTTGAATTCATTAAGATCTTTATCATATAATTAAATTATTCCTTCTTTTAATCGGCATTTTATAATTTTTTTTTTCCCAATCTGCCTATTTAAACATTATATCGAGTATTAAGCTTAACGGAATGTTATGCAAGAAGAAAGAAATACTGTGAAAATTCGAATCAACGAAAGCTAAAAGAATCCCAGTTTGCTTCATTTCCATGACCGATTTGGATGCAATTATGTCGCTTAACCCTTTAGCGGACGCACCAATTTTTGGAACACCAGCAGGCGCGCGTTGCATAAAGTGCAACGTCGCTTTCAACCTTGATTATTCCTTTTGTAATAAACTTTTTTTTTCAAATTGAAAATAATAATTCTACGTTTTATGACAAGATATAAAATGTTGATAATACTGAGATATATTTATAATTAAAGGCCAAAGAATGCAGATACAATAGCCTTATTTCAAAACTGCCTGGTTTAATGCATTTAAGGACAACTTGTGAATCGATTCCTATTCTGCCCGAAAACCTAAAAAACAATGAGATCGTCCATCTTCGTGATATGCGGAATACCGTGTAATAGCTGCTCATTTGATCTACTACATCAACACATAATTTTGTCGTATTGCAATCCAGTATATTTGCTGGTTTACTACGCTTAAATCACGACTAACAATGAATGGAAAGGAATACAAGGGTCAGAAAATCAGACCTGCATTAGAAAGGGTGTAGCTATAAATAGAAACTGCTTAGAACATTCAAACCTTACTTGTAAAAACAAACCATTCAAAACTACGAAAACGTTGCACTTTATACAAGAGCGCGCCCGCTGAAGGATTAGCAGCGCCCCGTAAAAAAATTACCGCTTTCCTTTATTTTGCCAGTCCAACTCTATCTGTGAAATAATGCCATTCGAGAAAAGGCAGAAATGCATGAGCTGTGGATTCCACAGCCTGATAATGATGAGTCTCTCACCTAGTCGAATAGAAATATAAAAACAATTTAGCGCCGTAAGACAGGGAGAAGGATTACAGGGAAATGAAACAACAACACTGAAGCCACATAAAACCTGCTGCTTGTCATCCCCCCTCTAGTCTGGCCTTTTTTTTTCCCTCGCAACCACTGCCGACTTCTTAGCGCCAGAAGAAGGGAGAGGGCTGACAAAAAAAAGGGGGACAACCTAATGAGATCAAGTAATATCGCATGTGACCAACCTTATTTACTCTGATTCCTTACATTGCTGCTAAATGTCCAATTTGCATAAGTCCCTAATTATAAATTACACACATGTAATTAAGCCTCTTCGCCTTCTTTCAGTTCTTGGATATGCCAGACTACGCATTGCCTTGACCCTATATTTTAGTTTGTTTGGATATAAATACGTCACACACAACGTCACTTTTTTTTTTTTTTTTCACTCACACAAACACACTGACCCCGTTTCGGCCGGATTTAATTTCATAGTTTTATTTAAATAATATTTCAGTTATGAATGTTTCAGTAAGAACTTTCTGGGCTTGTACAGTCGAAAGGTTGCCTCATTGAAATTCGCGGTGTCGACTCAACAACAGCGGAATGGCTTCCTCTCAATATATCACGAATTAATGCAAATATTTATGCGTATCACAGTTCAAATTATGTCAACAAATTAATTTCCTTATTTTCTCTTCCTCTTGTAGTATCTTCAGTTACAACTTTGCGTTCAGAATTACTTTGATGAATAATTATAACACGATAGAGATTGACGAGGTTTTCGATAAATATCTCCAGCTATCATATTTAGTAGCCATTGAATATCGATGCAGATACAAATATTAGAGGGAATCGAAATACCATACTAACACAAATATTATATATTAATTAGTTCAAACCTGTAACTTTTTATAAAACGGCTAATTTTCTCGCTAATTATCTATTATTTCTTCCATATGGACAAAAAATGAATAGATAGGAAGGAGGGATCCACCAGAGGTGGTCAAACACACACATAATATATATTATATAAAAATATACACAGCGAAACTTCTCTAAGGCGGAAAGTCAAGGCTTCAAAAAAAAAAGTATCCGTTTTGAGGAGTGGCCGGCTAGAGAAGTTTCACAGTATATATATATATATAAACTTCTTTAGCCATCCCTATAATCGGCCATATTTTGTTCAGGACCGATTACGACTCCATCGATCCAATGTTATGAAAGAAACCTCTTTCCGACGGCCACCTCTCAACACGGCCACATTTTTTTGGAACCATTACTGGCCGCCATAGAGAAGTTTCACTATATATATATATATATATATATATATATATATATATATATATATATATATATAAGAAATAGATGATAGAGAAAACCAGTAATAGCCCTAAAGCTACTTGCAGCCAGGAATAACATGAAAAGAAAAGTATGAAAGAGGTTTTAGACAGCATCTCTTCATCAGCGGTGTCAATGCTGTCTAAAAATCAATGGATTGTTTCCGAAGAGTATGATCTATACAATAAACACACTCAGACATCGTAAAATCCATGAAAAACAGAAGAATTGATTAAAAATTGAATATATATATATATATATATATATATATATATATAGATATATATATATATATATATATATATATATATATATATATATATATATATATATATATATATATAACTGTTACATTTAATTAAATTTGTTCCTTACGACTATAAAAACAACTTACAAATACTAATTAGTAAGTCATGCTTTGATATCTAATTAATGGCAGCTAATCACGGGGCTATGTGTAGTTTCAGCAAGTACGCTGCGGGAGTAAAAACACCCATCTATATATGCTCATGAGCTCACCTACCAACTGTGGTACTTAAGACGTTAATAATTTTGGAGGTTACAAGGAGGTTACTCTCTTAGTCGCAACAAGAGAAAATTATTATTTGTAATGATGCTTGTAATGCATTTCTCACGTCTTTCATATTTATAATTATTAATATAATTTTTTATACTTATATACAATTATAATATTTATAACTTACACTTATACAGTTACGACAAACTATACGATTTTTAATAGCAAATTTCATTTTTTATTACTTTCATTTACTATCATGTACCTTTAATTAGTATCATGTTTTATGAAGTGTTTCCCAAATCTCTCTTGTAACCTCCAAAATTATTAACGTCTCAAGTACCACAGTTGGTAGGTGAGTTCATGAGCATATATAGATGGGTGTTTTTACTTCCGCAGCGTACTTGCTGAAACTACACATAGCCACGTGATTAGCTGCCATTAATTAGATATCAAAGCATGACTTACTAATTAGTATTTGTAAGTTGTTTTTATAGTCGTAAGGAACAAATTTAATTAAATGTAACAGTTAAAGAAGAAGGCCCTTCATGATGATGATTTATTAATGTTAATAAATCGTAAACCGCTGTAATAGGTTATTTTACAAATAATGTGTGGAAATTTTCGTTAAGTAATCCAGTGAGTTATTGCCTTTGTAGTCACTTGCCAGGCCATTCACAAAGTCTGTAATTGAGTTAGTTCTCAATAAATAAAAATAATTTAATTTCTTATTTAAATTTTTTAAAAAAAACTACTTAAAAGTTTCTTTGCATAGTTTTAATCTATTGAAATATATTCAGATTACTACATTGGAAATTTGAAGATACATATGTAGTACTAATAATTCAACTAGTTCATAATAACTGAATGATATAATTTTTTTTATGTCCATGGCTCTAAATTATGGATCTGACCATGAGAAATCGAATTTAAAATTTGATATCGGAAATATATCGAATTTAAAATTTAATTAAATAATAATAAAATAGCTACTTGACATTTAAAAAAAGAATAAAAGGTTAGTTGGCATACTTTATATTGCTTACATTTATACTACAGATATTCTTGCTCAATACCTTTATGCTTTTAATCGCGGTTAATTAATTGAAAAACCTTACATATAATAAATAGAGAGGACATATCAAACTGTTAATATTGTTTATAAGTTATTAAAATAACAGAACATAAAATTATAGACCTTTCAAAACTTTTAAGACACTTTTCTAAAATGTTAGCTCAGTTATAAAAGTTCTAAATCAGGATGTCAAGAAAAAACAATAAGTTCAGCACAGAAAATTGACAGTAACATCCTGTATACTAACATAAAAATCTCTTGTTTTAAATAAATGAAAGAACAATGAAAATCAATCAGTGCTTACTTACAAGGAATTACTTAAGAAGTAATGCTATCGTTAAGGAACGTATATTTTGATAAATAAACCGAACAGAAATCAGATTTTGAAGCACCAGAACTAACGAAGTCCTGCCTCTCCTCTAATAGGAAATCCTGAGATACCAAAAACATACACTAGATGGCGCTCCTCAAATACAACATAACAGTCACTTGCACTCACTTCCGTATGGCAAATATTCGAGGAAGATGGGGTAAAAAAAAAAAAAAAAAAAACAAAGATAGAAAAATAATTTTGATACAAAACGGCAGTCAGACAGACTCAATCCAATCCTAAAGTGAGGTATTTTAAATACGAAATAAAGGATATAATTATGTACCGGCTCAGCCTTAATCCTTTTGTTCGACTTTATTTTTAGATATAGAGTGCATAAATTTAGTTTGTGGCTAAGAATGCTAGTCGTTAACAGTTTGTCAACGTTTGGGACAGAAGCGGAAGTGCATGCCTATTCCGGGAATGTGTCGAGAGCAATGTATGGATGCACTAGGATGATATTCGGAACGAAGGGTTAAATTGAATTTTTTTTTCTAAAAAAATCTTCGGTTCGGTTTTCATGTACATTATTCAGTAATTAGGAGCCTGTTAATCAGCATTTCGAGTAATTTATATAAAAAATAAAGCATCAATTTTATTTATGAATTATTAGTGGGTTTTTTTCACATCAGGTTTTACAGATAAATATTAATTCTTGAGATGTGTTCAGGCCAAAATAATACATCATAGCAAAATCAATGTGAACGTCTGCTTTTCTGATCCCATTCTACTATGTAATATTCGTTTTCTAGGTTACAGAGAGTGGAAGCACTATTCTTCGATATATGACCGGTATCAAACAACATAATAGAGTGGAAAATCTCTAGGTCTATGAGGAGATTACAACCACAGACCTGAGAATGTTTTTAGAGAGATTACGGTGGGGGAAAGACAGTTTGGATGCAATAGAGATGGAACACTCAAAAGAGCTGTAAACTTGAGGAAAACTTTCATGTTGAGTTACAAAAAGGCAAACAAATCAAAATAATTATCTGAATGAAAAGCTTATGACGGTCAAAGTTATGAATATATGATCGCTCAAAGACTTCGTTTTTTTTTCGATTAAGGAAAGTGCGGAAGTATATCAGACACGGATATTTTCAATAGCTTATAGCCTACAGGCTCTGAAGCGACTTGTATTACAAAATCCTAAACCGACTAATTAGGACGAAGTCAATCACATTTTGGCTTCAAATTTAAATCAATAAAAGTTTTGTGGGTAAATAAAAGTAGATTGTGTTTAATTTCAATTAAAAGAAAAATATTGTCCATTCGATCAAAGTTTTATTTATATATTTCCCAAAATGAGCAATTTAATTGCTAAGTAAACGGCAGCAGCTCATTAAAATAGATTTTAGGGGCAAAGATATATTTTTTAAAAATTTGAAAAAAATTAATGCATGACACTAGATAATTAGATACTCTTCAGTTGACAGAAAATAAAATCCTTTCCTATTAAATCGGAAAAGATTCTTAAAATATAGTTGCTTTCTCTTTCTAAGAAATTCCTGTTGCTTTCTCTTTACACATTTCTTTCGTTCTGAGCATAGATCTATTTAAAAAAAAAATATTTTATTAATTCTTAATTATTTACTAAACGTACGTTTTCTTCAATGGTTTCTTTAAGTGAGTTCGATTTTATTAGAGCGCACGCAATTTTCATTGCATAATTGCGGAAAGCAACGCATTAGAATTTTTTGTTAAGTTTATAAACTGATTAGCTTCGTAACTGGCTATCAGGTTCATGGCCCATTTTTTTTCCTCTATTGAAAGATAAACGGACTTTATCGGAGAGTTGCCTTGATTATAATAGACAAACTGCAGCGTTTACGTTGGAAGATTATTCTGATGTTAAAGAAAAAAAGGGACACAAGCGGCATAAGCAAGGGATTTTTTTTATTACCGTATGGGATATTAAATTCTATAATTTTTGGTACGATTTAGATCGCTATTCTTAGAATTACAGCGCTGTATTTGTTTGGCAAAAAAACCTCTTATCAGGTGAAAAAATAAATATATATATATTTTTTTCAGGCAGGAAAATTACGAATAAAGCGAACCATTTAAAAATAATTTGGAAGCATCAGGGAATGAAACCTCTGAGAATTGTTCATAATTAACAAATGGAAACTCTGATAATATTAAGAGCTGACCTGAAGTCATGATCTTATCTGAGAAAATAATACGCCCAAAATACAGGGCCGCCCAGAGACTTTACGGGGCCTGGGGCAAACTTCTGTTGGGGGCCCCAAGAAAGCTGATTAATCGAATAATTTATTATTATTATTTTTTTTTTTTTGGGGGGGGGGGTACCTTTTTTAAGGAGATTATTTTGAATTTTGAAGTACGGTACAAGTTTCAGAACTTTCTTTCGGAGAAAATCTAATAAATAATTTTTAAAAAATTTTTTGGGGCCCCTCCGGCAGTTGGGGGCCTGGGGCAAAGTGCCCCAGTTGCCCCCCCCCCTCTGGGCAGCCCTGCCAAAATATAAAAAGAATATGCTCAAAATTAACTGAAAATTAAGAACGTAAAAAAAACTTTATTAAATTTTATTGTTAACATTTTTTTTCAAATATAAAAATAACAAAAACAAATTTACACTTTTTTTTACAAATTCTATTTGGTGGTATATGAAATATATTAATTAAATCAGAATACTCAGTCATGGCATTAATTTCTGAAGAATAGAAACTGCATTATATAACTTATTTCCACGCCCGCAATTATCTTTCTCTTTCTAATGTATGTATATAATAAACTTATACCTACATGCATAATTTGGGTGAGTAATTTAATATCAATTTGACATTAAAAAAATGATCACGCATCTCGGAACTTCAAATTTCTGTGGCGTAATCAATATCTTGGAAGATGCATGGATTTATTGAATAAGTAAAGTAGACACAAACAAAAGAGGCGTTGAAAAAGAATTACCAAACTATCATCAAGACCTGCACTGCTCAACAGAAGATACGTCTCAAGAGGTATGGCTAGTGTAATAACTTCAGGCGGTTCCATCTTTGAGATGTTCCAGAGAGAAAAAAATTCTACCTCTGCGCGTAATTCCGATCCCAATGTCTATTATCATTAGAGCTTTCTTGTGACTTACCCCCTAACGATAAGAATGAACTCTCACGTGAGTCTGACACAAAATCCTTTAAGAGTGAACTGGCCGTTTATTGAACTTTGTTCGCGCTTTGTCAGTCATCAAGTTACAACAAAGATAACTATTATTCCATAATTTGTTAACTATTGAAAGTGATTCAACTGACAGAAAAAGAACGAAACAATTAAAATTTAAGCATTATTAAAATGGTAACACTTTGAATTGAAATTTTTGGGGGAGAGAAGCAGGGCGGCTCCAATCAAGTTTTTTTTTTTTTTTTTTTTTTGGGGGGGGGGGGGGGGGAACGTAAGTTCAAATATATACATACATACATATACATATACATACATATATATATATATATATATATATATATATATATATATATATATATATATATATATATATATATATATGTGTGTGTGTGTGTGTGTGATAATATTGCTAACTACCTATAATCGCCCATTCTGAACTTAATCTCTGTCCTGGCAACCCCTCTTTCTTCGCTTTGGCGTAAATTCCTCGCCTTTCCACACACTAACTTCCTCCGCCAATTCTGGCAACCTCTCTGACCTAATTGTATTTTGGCGCTCTTACGAGGTAGACGCTGGACTGACTCGAAGCGAATAAGATGTGTTGCTTTACTCGATTATAAACTAGTTTGTTCCTGAAGCTGACTTTATTATTTTCCGGCCACGATGTAAGCTCCTATTTCATGAGATGTCCATTCCGGACATGTCATATATATATATATATATATATACACTGCTGGCCACCCAAATTGCACCACTCTGCTGTAAACGGTGTCGAATGGTACGCGCAGACACTGGATGATGCGTTACAGACTGCATGTGTTGTGCTATGGTTCGTGATGTGACTGAGCGATCCGTCACTGCCTTGCGCACAATTTGCCTGTCATCACGTGAAGTGGTGCGCTGAGGTGGATGCGATCGAACACGCCGGTCCGTCGTACCCTCCTGCATCCAACGATCACATATCCGCATTACAGTTGTTTGGTTTCGTCCAACACGACTACCGATTTCCCTGAAAGATAATCCACAATCGCGGTAGGCCACTATCCTTCCTCTGTCGAACTCGGATACTTGATCAAAAGATGATCGCTGTTTTCGACGAGGCATAATTGATCGTTTTTTTTTTTAAAACCACAAGAAAAAAACAATTGCCGAACTTGAAATCGTCGAAATCTCCAAGCCTTAAATAGCGCTTTGAAGTGGCGCCACAGGCGTGCGTGATGTGCGTCTGCGCTGAAATTCTAATCATTTGCATATCTCACCTCCGCTAATGCATGTTGTAAATTTCATGTTATTTGCATGTTTCCTTCAGGGTGTTGCATTTACAGTGGCCAGCAGTATATATATATATATATATATATATATATATATATATATATATATATATAAGAAATAGATGATAGAGAAAACCAGTAATAGCCCTAAAGCTACTTGCAGCCAGGAACAAATAACATGAAAAGAAAAGTATGAAAGAGGTTTTAGACAGCATCTCTTCATCAGCGGTGTCAATACTGTCTAAAAACCAATGGATTGTTTCCGATGAGTATGATCTATACAATAAACACACTCAGACTCAATAAACTTATATATATATATATATATATATATATATATATATATATATATATATATATATATATAAAAGAAATAAACATCGTCTCATTTTAAATTTAAGATCATTTAGTATTAGGTCTACGATTATATTATTTTAGACTATGAAAAAAGAATACGCTGGGCGTTCTTCGGAGGGGCAATTGCACCTATTGCCCCCCTCCCCCCCCTTGGAGCCGCCAATGGAGAGAAGAGGAAAATTTCAAGAAAATTATCTGATTAATATACAAAATAGCGTCATTTCATGATTTCTAACTTTATTTAATCTTTTCATAAATGCTCTTTAACCCCTTTATGCTTCCCTTTATTATTATCAATTAACTGTAGAATCTTACTTAAACAATCAATAATTTAAATTGAAGTCTTCAACGGAAATGTTTTCCAGAGTTACTTCTTTTCCAGAGTTACTTCTTTCTAGTACTTTGCTATAACGCGAATCTTGTTTCACGTGTGTTGCACTTTTAATCAACGTTGAAGGCGAATCGTTGCAGATATAATATGTAGTTTATGAACATCTAATTTGTCTATTTTGGATCACACAATATTCAAAAGAACTTGAAAATATTCATATGAGAATATTAACCTTAGATCAAGCACACAATCTAATTTAGTATTAAAATTAATTAAATAATAGATTCATGAAAATTAATTAAATTCAGAATGCAAATAAAAAATACACTGACTTATTTTTCATTTAAAAAAATAGAAAAAAAAACCGTAATGTACTTGTACTGATGTACTTCAAAGGGAAATTCATACTACTTGGCAAAGTTTTTATCGCTAAGAAAATGTATTTAAAATTTTATCGGCAAAATTAAAGTTAACTTAAAATTTATTTAGAAAATTTTCCTATTTTAAGATAAGTTTCATTTCTTGCACAGATCAGAGTATATACAAATGCAATAAACGAAGAGATCACGTAATCAATCAACATAAATCTAGAATAATTTTGTATTGAACGTATAATGCAAGTACTTATAATTTAAAATTATTGTGAATTGTAATAAATATTTTTTTAAGTTCAAATAATGTCTGATGTTACTTCATATTTAGCTTCTTTAATAATTGCGTGTTATATAATCTAAACCCCAAATAATTAACACTCTATTTTAAGTATAAAATGAGAAAGGTAGAAACACTGACTCTTAGATTAGAAACGGGATAACTAATAACATGTTCTCTACATTGCATTCTTTATTTCTAGTTCAAAGCTCATTCGAAATAACTTCATATCTTTAGATTACTCGATAAACTACCAAAGTTTCAAGGAACAGGAGGACATCACATATTTTAAAGTGCAATATAGACTTGTAATAAAGATTTAAAGCTGTAAGGATTGTAATTATTCAAAAGTACCTCTTTAAAACTTTTATCTGCTTAAACAGTTTATTTTCATAACATAATCTATTTATTCGTGTAAGTTGATTAACTGTTATATTTTAATATTGATTTTCTGTAACAGATGAAATCTGGAAGCTTTAGACTTTCAAAGCTATAATCATACCTTTAATCAAACAAATGAAGCTTTTACCACTGATTGTCATTTACATGAAAATTTAAACCTAGATTTGCATTAAGAGGATTAGGACAGCTTAATAAAAATTATAAACATTTAACAGAATGTTACATATACTTAAGAACTAATTTTATAAATTAGTATTGTGTAACCAGAGTCCCTGCATAAATTATAACTTTTGTTATTGATGCTATAGCACTCATAAAATACGCTCCGAACTACTTTCTTTATTTCAAGAGCTCATTTAAAATAACTGCATATTTTTAGCCAACTGTGTTGAACGCATACATTTTTAGATTGTAATCTTAACTTGCGATAAATATTTAATTCTACATTTTAATCACCCCACATATCTCTGGTTACGTTGTAGTATTCTAAATTTTGCGATATGCTATATAAACAATGTATTCTTTCTCACATCTATGTCGTAGAATTTTTCTTCTATTCTTCATCATAATCAAATTTTAGATAGTCAGCTGTTCGTTCACATCGATACACATTGGACGCCAGAATCTGGATACGACAGGTGTTTCTGTTATCAAATAACGGACACACAACACTACAGGTCCGTCCCACTATTCTTGAAACTGAAAAGAAACCTTGACAATATCTCGCTATCAAAGCAGGTGAACATGCACAAGAACTGAGTTGAGTTTATTTTGCTTTTCATGCATTTTGTCTACTTCTCTCTACAAAAGTAAAATTATATTACATGTCTACTTCGGCTTTAAACAAGAAAAAGATATTTTTTTTAGAAATCTAATATTGGAGTGCTTACTTCCTATGTAAAGACTCCAATACAAGTGTAAATAAGGTTAGTTTCTTTTCTGCAATTTACAGCTACGTAAATGCTGATAATCCAATAAAAATAGTGTTTTCAGATAGCCTGAACTTTTCTGCCCATTTCAACAGGATTCATTTTATAAATTTCGTCCCCCAAGGGAATTTATGAGCGTTTAAAACACACTATACCAGATTTTCCCCTTGAATAATTTAAATTAAAAATATTATTTGCATTTATTATTTGCACGAAAAATGCTCCAAGGTGTAATATTTCTTTCTGTATTATGGAGTACAACTTTTGAAAAAAAAATCTTAAATACTTAAATACAATGGACTTAAATACATTCATAAGTCCGCAATTCGTGGACAAATTTTCTCCATAGGTTAACATTGATGTGAGCGAATCCAATAGGGCTAGTAAACAGCAACCTTAATCACAGCAACATGATGAAAAATTTGAAACAACAAACTTTGACACAAATGCTATTTATATGTAAAGACATATATGTAAAATTTATTTACTAAAGCATTTTTTTTTAATGGTAAGTGGAATATAAATGTTCCATGTATGCTTGCATAAACATACACACATTATATTATATTATATATGTTATAATATGCCCCACCAGCCATTAATTCTATATCTTTAATGTTGTCATTTTCCTTATGCAAATACTTCCGTTTCTATTTATGTGGCGCTTGGCTGTCGCTTTAGAGAATTGCCTCGTGAATTGGTCACGGGTACAAGTAAATCTGAATTTCAATTGTCGCACTTTAGAGCATTGGATATGGGTTGGACCAGGCGTTGCCAACCATTCTCTCCCCTGTTTTTTGTAAATATGTAAATATCATTCCGTCCTTTATATTTCTTATATGTTAACCAATTAAATATCCACAATGTGTTCAAGTAAATAAAATTATTTTTCCACTCAAATGGACTGTATTCACCGAATTTGCAAATCACTAAAGCCAACGACTATTAAAAAATTTGCTTCCCCTCTGGTACCTGTTCCGAATTTGTTTAATACACACACACACACATACATATATATATATATTGATACTAGATGAAAACCCGCACTTCGCTACGGAGTACATTCAAATTAAATACAACGGTCAAAGTATGCAATTAATGCCTATATATATATATATAATAAATACGACGACAAATGTATACAATTCACGTAAAAAAAATACATTCATAAAAAAATCGTAAGGGATATTTTATTGACAAAATAATGTAGATGAAAATATTCAAATTAAATCTAATAGGACATACTAAAGAATATAGTACAGTTTGAGGAACATATTTTTACTGTATTTTAATATTTTTTTAGATAATGTCCAATCGTCTGCCGCAATAGCAAGAAAAGAAAATTTTTCTTTGTCTATTTAGTTGTTATGCACGTGACGATAAATTTATTTAAAGTACCAGAAAAAGAAATCACGTGATCAGCATTTAATAAATTAAATTCTAAAAATTAATGTTTAAAAATTCACCAAAAATCAGAAAATGGAGATAAAGATTAAAAAAGAATCGTCATGCAAAATTTCAGCCCTTTAGGTCCAGCGGTTTGGTCTGTGCGTTGTATGTCAGTGAGTCAGTCAGTTATGGAACTGTTTTATATATATAGATAATAGTATTTAATTAATCTGAAAATAAACAACAATGACCGGTTATAATAAAAACTATCCAAGTATGATCTTGGTCTAAATATTTAAAACTCATCCTTATCAAAAGTCAATATTCTAGAAGCTACAAATGCATATCAAAGCATCACAGTTTTGTTGATTATCAGAAAAATCTCATTTTCTATCTCTGGAGTTTTTATAAAAAAACTGAACCTCGCTCCTCAATTAAGGTTTTCGCATCATAAAATATATATTTTCTAAACTAGAAACATTTCCTTTGAATTAACTGTAAAAGGTTTAAACAGTCATACGTAAACTAAAAATAGTATCAAAACCTTAAATCAACTTTCTGTAAAGAGGGAAAAAAACGAAATTTTCGTGTGCGTCTGCATTAAAATATACCGTTCGTTGATGAAATATATTTAGAGAAACTTCTGACGATAACATTGGTATAGGCATTAATTAAAGCAAAAATTAACCAACGCATTTATAGCGCAAAAATAATATCAAAATACAAAATCATTATGGGTAAAATAAAAACACAAATAAATAAATAATGGGGCAAGTTTTTTTACACCAAGTGATAAGTAAATATAGTGACAGAAAGTAAAATGTTCTCGTTTGAAAAATGTCAATTAAAATTATATAATACGAGGGAACAAAACAAGTTTTTTTTAATGGTACTACCATAGTTCACCTTAAGTTTATATCTCATTATATCCAGTTCTCAAGACAATTCGGCAGCTGTTATTTAACTGAGATTAGCGAAAAACACAGGTGCTGTATCCGAATACAAGTACAACACAAAAACGGTTTTCTACATTGAAGAAAACAGACTGCTTTTTCAGCTTTCAGTGTACTGATGTTGGTGTTGTCTCTTGCACCAGGTGGCTTTCATGGGGCAAATTTACGTCATAAATGCAAAGAGTGTATTTTAGGTTCGATGCAGCTCGAGAAAGAGAAGAATATCGACAGAGATAACCTGAGAGATTTTAGCGAGACTACGTAAAAATGTTAAAACGAAAATAACGGGAAATAAATTTAGATTTCGTTAAACAAACAAAAAAAAACTAAAACAGATGAAGTGTCTTACTTTAAAAGTGAATAACTTTACGTGCCTGATCCTGGCTGAAATAATTCAGATTTTTGTCCCACTTACTGTTCCTGTTTCTGGTGGCTTGAATTTTAAGTTAATTTTGCATACTTATTCTTTGGTATGCTTGGGATCCTATTGTGTAGAATAACAGGCTAGATTCTTCAGAAGCATATCTTTCAATTGATTAATATTGTTTGAGCAACTTATGAAGAGACAACGCAAATAAAAGACTCCGGGAAGTAAGCATAATTTTTGCTAATACAGTAAAAATAAATAAATAAATAAAAAACTTGAGATACAGTGGTCGTACTTGAAAGTTACTATGCGATTAGAAATCAAACATTTCTAAATATATTCATTATGCAGACTTGAAGGTATATTTAGTGACCATGATGCATGAACGCTTATTCCTCTTGCATTTAACCATGTTAGCTTTAATTACATATATCATTAGGATTGTACATTACTCATTAAAAATTAAAACACTTCTCTAAAAATTAATATTCAGTTATTTATTGAACATGACAGACAGCAGGAAAACTGTTAAGCT
Source organism: Dolomedes plantarius (assembly GCA_907164885.2). Classification (NCBI taxonomy): domain Eukaryota; kingdom Metazoa; phylum Arthropoda; class Arachnida; order Araneae; family Dolomedidae; genus Dolomedes; species Dolomedes plantarius. The sequence goes on from OU015494.1 coordinate 162,170,685, forward strand.
GACCTATCTTTTTGGTTTCATTTAACTCCTTATCAATTATTTTTCTTCACTTTCTCTAACCGTCTTTCCCTACTGTCCTTTGGTACGCAAACGCTATCTCTTCTTCGCCGCAAAAATGGAACGCCATATGGCATTCCCACTGGAAAAACTCCCGAATGAAATAATTTCAAGATCTCTTCCTTTATCGGAGAAATTTGTGAATGAAACAGGTGGAACCTGAACTACCGGAACATGTGCATTTACTGATTGATAAGAGATCAACTCCGATCTTAAGCTACAACGGACAACTACGGCCGAGAAGGAGTAACAGATTTGTTTCTTCCGCTTCGACAGCATGTGAAGCTCAGGGATCATTAAATGCAACGGAATCCTGCGTATTTCGAATTATATGATTATTCTTTTAAATCCCGCATTTAATATAACTTGCTATTCTATGAGAACAATTCTAAGGCATTTAATGCACAAAACCATTATTTGCATAACACATCACGTCTTATAATTTACTAAACTAATGCAAATCCTTATCTTAAATATTAGAAACAATTTCATATACTATAAAACATATTTATAAACGCATCTCTCTCTCTGTCTCTCTCTCTCTCTCTATATATATATATATATATATATATATATATATAGTAGCTGAAAACCCGCACTTCGCTCCGGAGTACATTCAAATTAAATACAACGGTCAATGTATGCAATTAATGCCAAATATATATATATATATATTTATAATAAATACGACTATCAATGTATGCAATTGATGTAAAAAAATATATATATATTTATAAAAAAATCGTAAGGGATATTTTTATAGACAAAATAATGCAGAAGAAAATATTCAAATTGAATGTAATATGACATACTAAAGAATATAGTGCAGTTAATATAGTACAGTTTGAGAAACATATTTTTACTGTATTTTATTATTTTTTAGATAATGTCCAATCGTCTGCCGTGATAGCAAGAAAAGAAAAATATTTTTTTGTCTAATTCATTGTTATGACGTGACGATAAATTTATTTAAAGTACCAGAAAAAGAAATCACGTGATCAGCATTTAATAAATTAAATTCGAAAAATTAATCTTTAAAAATTCCCCAAAAATCAGAAAATGGAGGTAAAGATTTGAATAGATCTCATTTTAAAGGAATTTTTATGATCTTTCTCGTGATATAAATTTTATAACCCTCAAATTATTATTTTAAATGCAAACTTAAAAAAAGTTACTAAAACAGCTTAAAAATTTAATTTAAAATAATCTAAGAAGAATTTTTCAAAAATCTTTCTTAGTGCACCCCTACACTGTAAGAAGAATCGCCATGCAGAATTTCGGCCCTTTAGCTCCAGCGGCTTGGTCTATGCGTTGTATGTCAGTCAGTCAGTCAGTTACGGAACTGTTTTATATATATATATATATATATATATATATATATATATATAATGAGCAATATCATATAATTTTAATGATATTCAACTACTTAGTCTAGAATTAGTTTTAACACGTAGAACATGGAGGACAAATAATTATTTATTGAAATTTTTTTTTGATATTTTCATGACAGCGAAGCATTTCGTTAGGTTTTTAACGCGGGAGAAGAGTATTTATTAAATCTACAGGACTGACTACTTTTCAAGATCGAATGTGGTCATGAACTTAAAAGTTGGGAGTGTATAAACTGTATGTAATATTAATTAGAATTTTATTAAATACTTAATATGTCACTATATTAAAGATGGTCATAAAAGTTTTAACTTTGTCCGAGTTACATGAATATAATTCCCGGAAATTCCCGACTCCAAACTCTGTCACGGGCTATTGTTGCGTTTAGGGCTATTACTCTACAGGGATATGCCGCCACCCTTCATGTTTCAATGCAAATATTTTCTTTTATGTCTGGATAAATGCATCTGTTGGCATTACCGAGTTTTGATCCTTACACTCACTATTAAAAAAGTGAGTATCGAGTGACATTTTTAATCATCTGTCACGGAAGCCGTACTCTTGAATCTACTTTCGCCTGAATAATTTTTCTTTTCCTATTTCGAGCAGCAGCAGCCTTCCTTATTCGTCTTTCACCGAGTCATTCTCTGACAACTCTTATAGCGAAACATCTGTTAATGCCTTGAAACATTTGTTCAACGTATGTCCACGCTATCGATTGTAAAAAAATGAATGCACTTCACATATGTTCCACGTGTCCTCGGTTATTCCGAATCTCGAATGGAATATTGATTATCTTGTTAAGCTCAAGTTAACAGTGTTAACGAAAAGTCAACAGGATAAGGATAACAATGACCAGTCTTTCATCGAGGGATTTCGGTGGAATTATTAATTTTATTTAAAATTTTTGTTCCAATAACTGGTGTTGCCCTTTGTAAAATGATCTTAGTAAAAGGAAACTGTAGATAGATAAATACCAATGAATTGTCGCCGACGTACGCAACATGTATCAGACAGACAGAGATACAATATACAAGAGCTGCTAAACTTGAAGAGATCTAAACACAACTACAAAAGATTGTGTTTCATGCCGTATAATGATTCGCAAAGGTAGAATAGCAGTTGTTTAAAAACAATTAATCCTCAATAAAGGATATATAAACAACTGGTACTACAAGCAGACATATTAGTTACATATTCCCTTGCCATATGTAAAACAACGAGAGTTGAAATTAGATATAGCGGTCCCGCATTCTAGGGTGATATCTACAGCCGACGACAGACGGGAGAGAAAAAGCTATCTATCTTCAAAGAAATTTTAGTGAAGGTATTCAGTTGTTTCCATCCAATAAAGTAAAATGCAACGATTTTCAGTTTACGGGTGTAAAATTATATGCTACGTTTCTTCCTTCTTAGTCTCATTTGCATGAGAAACAAAACATATTATGGCATACTTTATAACATAATTTATGGATTAATTCTCAGAAAAATACTCATTTGTTCTCAAAAAAAGCCCACTTTTGTCCGTGGCCACGACGAACTGTTTATTATCAATAATAACTAAGAAATGTTTTTGAATGGTTGAATAGAAAAAAATAGAAGGAACTCACAACATTTTATTTAAATATATTCTCATGCTTTACATAGACAAACATTTGTATTATAAAAAAGGAACCTTTTATATATGTAATTCATGCATACATTTATTTATTACTGCTATTCAAATTTTAGTTATTAAAATATGAGATTATATTTCAGTTATATAATATAGCAATCCTTCTAATTTTTAAACTACTGGCGTAAAATCATATTTGTTGTCTACAAACATTCTGTTTCATTAACTCAATAAATATAAAATATTTACAAAACTTTTTCAGTCTGGGTTTGCTATAAGAAATGTTTCTTCTGACTAAACAAACATTTTATTTTGTATGCAAACAAAGAAGAAATTTAATTTGTGTAACCTGTTTATACAAACTAAATTTTTTCTTTCTTTGTGTAAATTTTCACATTAAAAACTTAATGACTTTTTTATACTTTTATCAAATATTTCAAAGTACTTTCATAAAAACGTTTGTTGTCACTACTTCTGAGAAAAATTGGATGGTTGCTCGGTGTATTTTTGAGCATGCATGACATTAATATATTTTGCTAATCAAACTGTTGTTAAATCTATATAATTTAACACGAAAAAGTACACACTATTCCAGCTACATATTCGTTACAAAAAATGTTGGATAAAAAAATAAAGGGAAGGTAAAACCATTCACAAAGTAAAACTAACTAAAATAATCAATCCCTGTCAAAATAATATAAAATACTTTACCAGTAAATCCTTAAAATTCTTCTCCTGCCATATCTTTGCTGGTAGTGGAAGTAAATTTTTTCTCACACTATTTATTACTTAGTATATTATGAGTTGATCGTATCTCGTTCAACTTAAAGAAACTTTAACAGGAAAAAAAAAAAAGATTCCCCTCCCCGACAATTAAACCAAAGAATAATGAAACCTAAAATGAAGATAATTTAATATATGGATAATCCCTATTACATAATGAGTAGTAAGGCAAAAGGCCAGAAGGGCACACCATCATATACAAGTGGCACGAATTTTTCCATTATTTTCCGAATCCAGCCAATTCCAATCAATAACAGGTGTGTAACCTGTCACCGCCTAGCATTTTCCTACTTCAAATTCGAAGCAGTATATCCACATTTAAGTAACCATATTTCTTTTTGTGCATTCATCTGACTTTGCAGGCACTTCAGCAATGGGTAATATTGAAAATAGCTCCTGTACCTCGGTAGCTTTAATGAGGATGAAACCGAATATCCACTATTTTAAAGGTGACTCAAAATACTCTCTTGAAACTTGACGGGAAATGATTATTTATAACGAAATCTGTAATAACATAGCTTTGGGTCATGAGATGATACACTATTTAAAAGGGATCGAATGGCCTATCTGGTTAAAACAAAGTTAAAAGCCTTAGATGTATGGTAATTTCTATTCTAAACTTTATAATCACTCTATAGTGTCAGACAATAATTAGATAACTCTATTTAGAATTCATTGCCAAAAGAAATGTTGGTAACAAATATATACTGGAGCACAAAAACAATGATGATTTTCGTTTTTTTTTCATTATTTATAATGCGACGTTTTGTCTTAAATCAGATGCAATTGACGAAAGTGAAAAAAAAAAAAAATGCTCATCGCACCGAGAAAGAGGTGGATGGGGGTGAGAGAGAGAGAATCTTAGATATTTTCCTAATTATCAATCATTTGCGAATTCAAGAGGCACTTCCGTTTCCTAGGAAGGAACGATTCACTAAAAGTGATTATAACTTCTTCATTAAAAACTGAATTGATAAACATGTATTTACATTCATAAGTAGTTTGATCTTTCTTTTATTTGATATTTTGTGATTTTTTTTTGGTCAATATTCAGTAGTGAATATCATTATTATTATTTTTTTTTTTGATATACTCTCTTAAAGTTATGCTTAAGTTTTGTTTTGTGATTTTAATATTTTACAGTAAAATACGATAAAAAACTAATTCCTTTTGAAGTAGTATTATTTAAAGAAGCCTTGATATATTAACTTATTGTAAGCAGTAAAAGGTTCCCTTCTCTTTGGGACTTCTATATACAGTCAAACCCCGTTATAACGAACTTCAAGGGACCAAAGGTTTTGTTTGCTTTATCCGGTGGTTCGCTATATGCGAACCGTTAAGAAAAATGCTAGAGTTCACAAAATATATAACTCATTAGTTGCAATGTGTATATTCAATAATGATGCATTAAAAAATTATAAAATCTATTAAAAATGATCATTAATGAATTAAATCTACTAAAATCGATTACATTAAACTGACACAATACTAATTAAATTATGTACAATAGAAAAATGGCGGGACCAAAATTTTCGTTCGTTATATCCGTGAGTTCGTTACATACAGGGTTCGCTATAACGGGGTTCGACTGTACTGGGATTTCTATAATCTTGCTCCAAGAATAAATTATATTGCATCCAAAACATTATCTTGTCATCCATTCCTGAAAGCTTAAAAAAAATATTTGGTATAAGAAAAGTCGAATGAAAAATTAGGAATTGAAACCCTTTTCGAAGAATTTATATGACGTTCATTGGAAATTAATTGAAACATTTAAAAAATTGCATCTGTATAAGAGACGTTATATAAAGCACGTCAGATTACAACTGCCTCCCGCGTTGGGGAAAAAATTACAACAGGTGGGTTCGGGTGGTGTATCAAATGGTGTATCGGGAAATCGCAAGTTCGAATCTCTTGCCGGAGGGAGACAAAGTTGTTGGTAAATGGTCGTGAATTTTTCTTTTTGCTTAACATTACAAATTCAAAGTTATCTTCTAACAGATTGACAAATCATATTTTAATCATATTTTGGGGGCAGATATTCAAGATTGCTTGAGTAAGTGTTTCCAGTCTTCAAGAGCAAAATTTAAAGATTGAAACTCTGGTTGTCAAGAACCAAAAAACGAAAGATAGAGATGAAACGATAAGCAAAAAACACTTTCAGACCTATTTTCAGATAATGATTTTAAGCATCGAGTTGCACACTCGAACTGCTACGGTATGCGATGAACACGCGGGAAGCAATTGGGATTCCTCAGGCTAAAAATCCTTTTATTTCGGAATCTTTAACGAAATAATTTATCTGTCAGCTGCTCCCCGGACTGCCACCTCTTGACTGCTTTATGGAGAAAAAATATTCTCGTTTCGTTAGGGTTCATGAGTCATGTGATTTCTATGCACCCCGGAAAAAAAATTTAGCAAACTGTGAATGTTAAGCATTCTATTCCATTCGTTTTTCAATACGGGGTTGGAAAAAATAAAAAGCTCTCACACACGCCGACTTCTAACGGAAAAGGTAGAAAAGTATGGGGAAATGAAGTTTCATGTTTTACAACCTGTTGTCACTTCCGTTTTTTTGGTTCAATAACCGAGCATAGGCAAATTCTTGCTACAAATCTCCCCGTTCAATTTACAGTGCTTTAAACGTCCCGGTCAATATGATTTTGAGAGAGTATTTATAGGGAACAAGCGCGTCATTTGAAATAAATAAATAAATAAAGCATATAACTACTTCAGCGGATAGTACATTACAAAATGCAACAATAGTACATTACTAAATGCAACAATGAAGTTTATAAAAATCTTTCACAATTAAACAATTATTTGAAAACCTCTGTAAATTTTATTCTTGATGCCTAGAACCGAAAAACGTAAGCATTTTTTGTTTATTAAATTCATATTATTACTGTTTTGGTTTTTTTCAAGTATCAGTTTATTTCAAAGTGAGGGAACACTGTAAACTCTACAAATAAATATTTTAGACCCATCACTTGTTTAGGACCACCACAATGTCGTTTTTATTCTTAATTCGAGACAAGAATCTACTAGCAGTCTTGTTAATAGTTTAAATTTATGAATGACAGACTTAACAGATAAAAATTCTTTTATAACTGACGAAAGTATGCAAGCTTCTTCAATATTACATTTTGTTCTAACGTTGAAATCATGGATTAAGGGGATGATAAGACTTTCAAATTACCAAAAATCGAACAAAAAATGGAATTTTTTTTGGGGTGTATTAATATTTTTAAAATATGTAAATATTGGAATAAAATGCATTTAAATTATGTAATGAAAAGTAAAATGAAACCTTGGTGGGTTTAGGAAAGTAAATATTAAAGGTAAGTGAAAAAATATTTTTTAAATGGCTTTTTATCAAAATGAGTAATTTCCAGATTTAAGTCTTTGAAATGCTCCTTGCGTCATAATTTTTGACGCAATTTTATAAAATTTATAATAAAGACTCCTCTTATACACTAAAATAAAATTATTATCCATTTCTGGTTTCGACATCATTTTGATTATCAAAGTTTAACTTAAGTGTAGAAAGGTGCAAAAATTTCACGAAAATTTAGAGTACAAGCATAAAAATATTTCCTAAAAATGAACTATTCAACGAAAGCACAAAATAATACATAACTCTGTTTAAAATGTATTTACAAGCAATATAAATGCAAAATTAAGGGAGGAAGTTAAAGATTGGATCTAAAGGAGCATAAAAAAAAATAAATAAAAATTTAAATTTTTAAAATATTAAAAAAATGTAAATATTTATAAAAATTTTTAAGGTGTTTGATATAGTTATACTTTAATGAATATGTATGCACAATTTCATATCTCTGAGGTAAAAATTTCAAAAATTGTTTTGTAATGTCCACCATCGCCTTAAATATTCTAAGGTAACATAAAAATTCATAAGCCATTAGATAAATTGGTCAAATATTTTTTAAGATACAATATATTTTGAAAAATAAATTTTTCTATGAATTTGTGCCTCTGTGTGTGCCTGCTCTTTTAGTATCTATTTCCTACACATTTGATATTTATGATTTTTTTTTATTACCTTTCGTCTCCAGACGGGAAAAAAAAAATTCTACCTTTTATATTTTTTCATAATTTTTTACATTATATAAAATCATATTCAAAATTTTCAATTTCGTTTTTCGACCATAGCACACACATGAAAAATAAATTAATTAACAAATAAATTAACATCAAGAATTTTTTTTGAAATCATTAGGTGAAAAAATCAGTAGAGTTCATCTAACATGCATGACAGGAAATGAAATCAATGGAAATAAAGAAGTTGCTCTCACCAATTTTTGCATACTTTTTAATTCCTACAAAGAAAGGAATTTATTCCATTAACAAACTCATTTTTTTTGCTTTGCATACAGACAGCTTTGAAGGTTAAAACCAAGGGGAGGGGGGGAGAGAATTCTTTAGGATCGCGAGATAGAAAAAATGGAAAATGAGCATTGCCGTGTTCGCGTTCAGCAACAGGTCATGCATGAAACTACGTACAATAAACAAAATATTAACTACTAAAGTTATTCATTTCGCCTGACCAGCGGATTCCCCCCCCCCCCGAGTCTCCTCTCCTTCACCCCCCTCGTAAGTGATGAGCCTCTTGGGGTCGGGTCACCGAATGGGATCTGGTTTTTCCCTCGTTCTATCAGCGCCAAGAAGCGACAGAAGAGGACGCGATTCGCGACCGAAATCCGTTGACAGATACAGACGGCTTCTTAGCCTTAGTTCGCCCTTTGGCTGTACATCCTCAAGCTTCTTTTTTGCTTTGCTTCCACATTTCGCAGACATTGTCTAGGGTAGAAACAATCCCGAATCAGCTGAAATGACAGCTTATGTAGCTAGCCTAATAATTTTTGCAACTTCGGATTCTGAAATTGCTGTAATGAAGATTACAAAATGCGGAGTTTTTGAACACCTACTTGAAACCCCTGATAATGATGCCACAGGAAATTATTCCCGCTGGAGGCTACACAAAAAAGTAACTTGTCTAAATGTGTTCCAAGGCGATGCATTTAAAAAAAAAAGGGAGGGGGGGGGGGGGAGGAAACACTTTAGCGTTGAAATTTTTCAGAAGTATGACGTTTCTTTGATAAGAGATGTGCGACATTTATAGATCATATCTCAGTGATCAGTCTTCACTTTGACTGATAGCTTTCTTTCAATGCATTCTCTCGTACTGAGATGCAAAAAAAGAAGCGAAAAATAGTAAAAATCTGCATACGACTTATTTCTTAAATTTCTATTAACAATAATAAAGGTTTTACATCTAGTTTAAAGAGAAGTAAATTCAAGTAAATTATTTTTATGCTCAGTTAAACCAATAAGGATTTACGGCAAAGAGTTGAGGATTAGTATATTATTAAGAAGGATTATTGGGGATTAGATCTGGCGCTTTAAGTATCTCAACAGACAGAAGACTGCACTTTTACAAAAAGGAGTTCTAAGACCTATATGTGGTTGAGGGAATCTGGAGATTAGGAACAAAGGAAATATTATTTGTAGAAGGGAATCGGATTTTTAGATGCGGTCATCAGACCTGTTAATTAGATAACTAAGACATGTTAAATGAATCGTTCACGCCTACATTCTGTAATTAAACATGTCACCCGTCGTATCACTCTAATTTTTCCACTCGCTTTTTGCTGTTTCTTTAGAATCAAGCTGTTAGCTGCTCTGGCAATTAAACAGTTCTTCCTTGATCCAAAATGTTCTATTTTATTCTAGATGGACTCCAACACCAGCTGTCGGGAGTAGCATTTTAATCACAGTTATAAAATTTCAGTGAAAGCTCTGCGCTATTCGAGAATTTAAAATGCGATAAACTTGTATTTTTGTTAGATAAAATTTGGTAATGCATGTTTGTTTGCTTCTAAAAACTAAACAAGTTTTCACGGATTATTAATAACAACCGAGAAATATTCAAAGAAAATTTACTTCCTCTAAAAACATTTTTTGAGTAACACTTTCAGAATATAAATAGTTTAAACTTATAATTTTTGTATGTGTAAATAAAAATTGTGGTACTGATTAGTAATTTGAGGTTCAGAGCCATATTCATGCATGATTGGCTGAATATTTCTTTGGGGACTGCAGCTTTTTACAATCAAACTAGAATTTGCATACTGAAAATTTTGACTCTTTAAGCTCTTATCCGATATATTAATGCTGAAACTCTCAGAAAAAAGGAAAGAAGTTCACAAATAATACTGACATTTTTTTAAAAACTTTTTTTGAATATTTCCATTTTGAGCCATTACTTGAAATCTGAAATGCCATGGAAACAGAACTTCTATTTTTAACAGGAATTATTTACAGCTTGTCTCCCAAGAAATTTTGGCTCTTCTACCACCCCGGCAGTCTTTAAGAGAATAATCGAATTATATTTCCAAAGTTGAGAAATTCTCCTGAATATCAAAACTTTCGTACACTAGTTGAAAGAACATAGAAAATTCCTTTAATAAAAAAATTTATTGTTATTGATTCTTAGTTAAGAAATTTTATCGGGTAAGACAACGTCTTCCCGATAACTAGACCGTCCAGACAACCTTTTTAAGGACACATATTTTCTAATTAGTAGACCCAAGAAAACCATAGAAAATCCACCAACCATAAAATGAACAAATGTGGTTGTCTGATTGGTTTTTACCCTATTTTTTTCTTAAAATTCTTAGGGAACAAACTGAGATGAAAGGACAAAGGTAACAAAAATGAGACGGTTAATGTCCAAAAGTGAAAAGAATAGAGAAGATAACCAAATTGGTGAAAGTTCAGATGCTGAAACAAGATTTTCCTGTGGGTATAACAAAGACACATGTAATACGACCTTTAGCTCAGTTCTTAGATGCCACAGGGTTCATTACAGTAATCAGTAATAAATAAAAAATATCCTTTTAAGAGCTTTAGGATTACAAATTGCTTATTAATAAAATTATAGTCTTAAATTATGCTTTTTTTCAGATCATATCTTTATTATGTTTTTACTTATGTTTTTGTTGCTGTTGTAAGTGAATATTAGAAATTTGGGCTCAGTCTAATGCCATAATATAACTACTCTTTACTGAAAGGATTTCACCTATATATCTTTTATTTGCAAATTTTATGGTGTTTTAGAAATTTTCACACTCCGAATACTCACCAAATATTTATATTATTTATTTATTTATTTATTTACTTTCGATGGAATAAAAAATATTCTTCTCCCATCTTTTTTTCTCAAATTCTTAATTTAGAATGCAAAAAAACTTTCCAAAAATGTCAACAACATTTTCCTCCATAACAGAAACTTCAACTCATAAAAGAACACATTAAAGCATGCATTTTATATGTGATGACATGAATACACTCCTTTCCGTCTCTCTAAACTTTTTTTAGAGTAACATTTACGTTTTCTGCAATCCAATGCTAAGGGAGAATTTTTTCATTTAAAGTTTTCAAAATACTTCGAAAGTTTTACTTCCTATCAAACCTTTTCAATTCATAAATATTTTTACTCAGCACCGATTAAAACTGAACTTGAGCTTTCATACCGCATATTGCTTCTTGTTACATGCGTTTTGTTACCCGTGAACAAAACACAAGTTACTCAACATACTAATCCCGTTTAACTGAGAAAATAACTCACTCTTAAAAGTTATCAAATACTAGGATTATTTTTCTTTTTTATGTTATTTGCCTTTTCCCATACTATATTTATCATTAAACAGCATTTATCACATTAAGGAACAACGGCAAAAATAATTTGCATAAAAAATAATTAAGATTTATTTACAATTTAGATTTTTAAAAGTTTATACTAAAACTATGAGTGAAAAAATTTTAAAAGAAAATATATCGCAGACCCAGAAAATAAATTGTTTTTTTTAAAAGAAGTGTTTAACTAATAGTTTTCTAAACTTTGTTTCACATTTAATTCTTCGTTAGATTTTTTGCAGAGTCAAAAAAATTTTTGCCTTCCGTTGATTTGTCAGCAAAATGATACGAAAACTATTTTACTCGATACAAACTCGATCTCTTCTCATTTTGAACAAGCCGTTTTTCTCCTCGTACAGAAATTTCAACGAATTTAAAGCTTATTCGCTGTTTACTTAGGACGAAGTTGTAAATGATATGTTATCCCGCCCAATTCTTTAAACAGAAATTAACTTTATAACGTTAGTAACGTAATTTCAGCGATGCAGATTTTCACCCATTATCTGAATTACCGTTGTATATTTTGCTGATATGTGCAATAAAAACAGTAAATAGGGGGATGTTGACAGAGAGGCTCATATTTTTTTTTTTTTTTAAATCAAGAGTAATTTGGTTATAAGTCACTTGCATCTCGTTAGAGGTAACTTTCGTTTGACGCCCCTGTAGAGCGTTTCGTTTGACGCTCCTGATTAGCACCTGTTTTCTCGGAGAGAAAGAATCAGGAGAGGATTTTCCGTTCTACAAAGAAAGATGGGAAGTGAAAACAGAATTGAGCGTTTGTTTCAAAGGGAAAATTTTTTAGAATGAAGATGGTATAAAATGTTCTGATGGTATAAAATGTGAAAATCTATAACTAAGGGGCAGAAATCAATCGTATCTATGATTATGCTAATAGGGAAAAAAACATAGAATATAGTTAAAATTTTTAAGTTTCGTAGTCTACGATTTTCGTCCAGTAATCGTAGACTGGTAGATTTGGACGAGAAGAAGTTACTACTAGATGATCATCTACCTATTCTCCCCTCTCCTCTCCTCTCCTCTACTCAACTCTACGTAACATCATTCGAAACTGCGACCTCCATTAGGATTTCTGCGCTCTCCAGTGTGCGATCTATCATACAGATTCTGGCAAGAGAACTTACACTGAACATACATAAATTTCTAATTCATATTAGCCACATATTTGTTATGTTTTTTTTCAATTTTACTGATTTATTTACACTTTTTTTGACTTCCTGTGCTGTTTCATGTGAATGGGTTTGTTATAATTTTTTTTTTATTAGTTATTTATTTTTTTAAAGGGCGTGGTGGCCCAGTTGGCAAGAGCAGTGGGCCAGTGATCTGAACGTCCCTGGTTCGACGATCGTCGCTGCAAATACACCAACGTGTTCACTAATGGTGGCCGGGGCACGTAAAATAGGTCGTGGCTGCAATGCCCCCCAAGTTCTCAAATTTACCTCTGGAGGTGCGGGGTCAAGTGTTCCGGTCTCGTCACTTGACTCGGTTCAAAGTTCCGGGACCGGTTATTTAGCCAAGTCGGACTCCGACCCTTGTGGCGCTAATTAAAAACAGGAGCCACTCCTTTCAGCCCAATAGCCTATTAGGACCTAGTGAATGGAACCTCCAACTAAAGGGTATTAGCAACATCTATTAGCATCTAGGAGAGCTAAAAAATGTCTCTTATATAAATAAGTGGTGATGAATTTTTCTCTGAAAGCAGTCTCGGTGCAAAAGCTGTTATAGGACCGCTCTGCTATCATGCAGTAAGGACATCTGTATATTAGTTTATTAACACACACACATACACACACATTTAAAAAAAAAATCAGGCCATATCATGATGGTGTACAAAGAAAAAGCTTATGATATGGACAGACAGATCGTTACTACAGAAATTTTATTTTCATGAAGTTCTTCTAGAATAGCAAATGTAAATGTTTGCTTAAAAATAGAATTGCTAGACACTAGAATTTTTTTAAACTTAAAATTTGAATCAATTGAATAGAATAGTCGTGAGAGGCATAGGTATAACAAGTTTTTTTTCTTTTTTTGTTTTGATTTTTCCAAGCCAGTCAACTTTAAATAGTTTCAGCAGGAGAGAAAAAAAAAATGAAGCCCTAAATTATTGCCAGATAAAAAGAACGCAGTGCTTCCAGAAAGATTTGATGTGGTGTTGTATTGAATGAACAATGAACAGGACTGTTACTTTGAAAACCTGTTCTTGTTAGAATAAAAAGTATAGATGAACTGACATCCTCTCAAAGAAGAAGAAAAATCTTTTGCGTAAATGCTACCATGCCAGATAAATTTATTAACCTTACGGCGACGGAATATTCGTATTTTAATCTTGTAAAATATATAATGTGAAATGCAATCTCGAGGAGTGCCTCATGATCATTCGAATTGAAAGTGAATATTAACTGGACAAACTACTAAATTCCTTCATAAAAGACAAGTGAAAGCAATAAGCATTTATATGTCACTTGTTTGTATCTTATTTAGATGTTAAAAAGTAATCTCTTCTTATCTAGAGTGTTTTGAAAGAACTTTAAGGTATCTATTTTAATCTTTTATCTCATACGTACAACGAGGATACCCTGTTGCATTCGTAAATGACTTTTTTAAAGTATAATGAACTTAAAAATTTTAACTATATTCTATGTTTTTTTCCCTATTAACATAATCATAGATACGATTGATTTCTGCCCCTTAGTTATAAATTTTCATTATTCCTAGAAAGGATAAAATGCAAATCCTACAATTCTTTATTTATTCAAGTAATGCGATCAATTGCCATGAAACGATCATATCTCTTACGTTCACACTAGAGCTGTGTTCTCAACCTGGAAAGATATTCAGTGGGGAGGGTCTCGAATAGTTGGCCAAAAATATGTGTTGAACGGGGTTACTTACGTTATTTTGGCCTAGGGGTGAGGGGGGACGTGGGGTCTGAAGGCCATCTAAAGGGTAGTCTAGGTATAAAAATGGTGAGTCTAGGTATAACAAGTAATATAAAAACAAAATTTTTTAAAGTCAATTCCTACTTAGGTCAACAAAGAAAAATTTGAGTGTGAACTAATAGTAGGAATTGAAAAAAAGGATTGCCTGCCAGAACCTTGCCTACTGTGCGAGATTAGGAGGGGGGGGGGGAAAGAGAGAGAAAAAGTTTGTCAGGTTGGGGATTCAATCCCGCAACCTACAGGACGGGAGGAGCTCGCGCTACCGCAGTGCTACCGTTTGCAGTTTAAGAATAGGGAAATTACTATTCAAGAGCAAGAGACGCTCTAGGTCTAAAACTAAAATCGATTAATTAAATTTAATTAATTAATTAATATTTGAAAAACTGTATTAACATCAAGTGTCATCCACTACAAGTTTAGAAAAATGTATTTGAATTTGAGTGGATGAATAAAAAGTATTTTATTAACGATTGAAAATTTGAACAAGATATATATAGGGAGAGTGTGAACTAATAGTAGGAATTGAAGAAAAATGGTGATTCTAGGTATAAAAATTGTGAAAATCACTGCACTAAAGGCTTGGGTCGGTATCATTATTCGGTAAAACTAAACAGAATATTCTTTAAACATGAAACGAATAAAACTTGGTACGAATACACCATTTTGAATGTTTGCTACCGTTTACATTCCTTTTTTATTGCAGAATAATGCAGCATTTAAATTTGCTTGTACTGAAGTCTGCGATCAAAAATTATTCGCTAATCAGTATATGTCATCACATTCTACCGCTTATAATGCATGATCATACAAGTCAAAAGGGAACGGAACAATCGCGTTTTTTAACAAATTTCCCCCGTTCACGCACAAATACATAAATTTTATTTGTTCATAGGTAAACATTCAATTTAAGAGATTCTCAACGATGTAGTTAAATAGTGTGAAAAAAAAGTTTTTGCGTATGAAGTACAGGTACTTATATTTCTTAAGACTCCCGTAATATCACCCTATGAAGTATTCGTATTTCAAGCAGTTACTACAAACAAATGACATCCGGTTGAAAGTTAAAAAAAAATTGCTTCAAATCCGCAATTTTCGGTTGGGATCGAGTAATGAGAGATTGAAATGTCTTTGCTCCTTGTCATCTGCTCTCTGCATTCCCACTCATTGTTTGGATTTTTTTTATGCAAGTCTCATCTTAGTTATGCTATAATACCTCTCACATGCTAAGCTTCACGTCAACTCCATTTGGTCACCATTCGAGAATTTTCCTATCGTGTACCAAACACTTCTTTTCAATTGCGTGTGTTTCCAAGCAAGCCCAGAATTCAATATTTTCTTTTCCTTCTTTCTTCAGCCACATCTGCAAAAAACTTTTTTTGTGGATTCTTGGTTTTATGTGCATGCACTGTGTCGAAGCACCCAAAAGCGACGGAATAATCGTTAGGATGCTTTACCTGAAGTATAGGAATGCAACGATTATAAAATCAATAAATTAGCGATGCAATGTTTTTTCTACGATAACAAGATAGACATATACATGGGGATAGCTGATGTGGCATGGAGTCACAAACTTGCAAATGTTCACTTGTGTTAAAGTCTACTAGATATTCTACAATTTCTAGACAAATTCCCATATACGGTCGAACCCCGTTAAAACGAACTTCAAGGGACCAAAGGTTTTGTTCGCTTTATCCGGTGGTTCGCTATATCCGAACCGTTAAGAAAAATGCTAGAGTTCACAAAATGTATAACTCATTATCTGCAATATGTATTCAATAAAAATGTATTAAAAATGATAAAATCTATTAAAAATGATCATTAATGAATTAAATCGACTAAAATCGATCACATTTAACATTAAACTGACACAACACGAATAAAATTACGTACAATAGGAAAATGGAAGGGACCAAAATTTGCGTTCGTTAGATCCGTGAGTTCGTTATATACCGGGTTCGCTATATCGGGGTTCGACTATACTCTGGATCAGTTACAAACTCGCTCAATGTTACAGGAGGTATAGTTTCACCAACCGGAAAACTTTAGGTCCACATGCCGAAACCTGATGTATAACAGAGCAAAGAACTGTCTCATGGAACTTTTAACTAATGTTCCACTACTTTGCTCTTTGCAGACTAATAAAATGTATAACAAAATTTACTTTTATATACTTTTTTATTATATTTTATACACATTTTATGTACATTTTATATGCATTTTATATTTCCCCCCTCTTTTTTTCAGGGAGTAAAATACAAGAAATGCAGAAAACAGTTTGTTTTTTAAAGTAATAAAAATTAATGGATTTTTGAGGACTCAAATGTTTATGTTGTTGTTACTAATAGGGCAAGCACTTGTCTTAGGAATAAAAATATGGGTTTCAAATGACATGAAAAAAATTTAGGTAATTATCTATTTTTCAAGACATGTTTTCTAGTCTGGTTGGTTGTCTTGAAGCACATTTAGCGCAGTTTGTCAATAGTAGATTTTGTACCAAAAAGATCTAAATCAACCAGATAACTTCGCTCGAGCTACACAAGTTGGTCCGTAATTCCTGATTTCTGGAAAGTCCATCAGATATGGTTTGTTGGTTTTGAAGAGCTACTGTCTTCCTAGCAACGCAAAGGCTAAACTGACAATAATTTACTCTACAAACCGATTCCGAAAGACACCAAACATCCATGTCTACAGCAGGATTCGAACCCATAAACGCAGGTTCCAAAAGACTAGCGCACAAGCCATCTGGATTTTGAATATATTCGTTCGTTTCAGAGGCCTGATTCGCTTCTCTAAAGTCATTTACAAATTTTTCATTAAACATTTTCGGCATCAAGCAGACATTAAAAAAAAAAATTCCACATTATGCATCAAACATTGAATTGTCCAAACAAAAAGGAAAAAAGAAATGTTTCAGGGAACACAAAATTCTCAAACAAGTAAAGTTTTATTTTCTTGACTCAAATACACTGTAGACCTTTTAAATCCAAATAACACAAACCAAATATTTCTTTTATGATTACCATGAAAGATACAACATTTTTATGCAGTACTGTGTACGTATATACTTCTGTTCATCTGAACTAAAAATGCATCTCGAAGTGGAATTTTTCACAGATGATTTGCCTTCTTTAAAAGGTTATATTTAAAATCTCTTTCAAGAGATATCTATGAGATTTTGTATAGCGTTCTTTTATTCCATGTTCATTATATTGTCTTCAGAATTTTTGATTCAGAAAAAAATTTCTGAAAATATTAATTTGAAAAAATTTGTTTCTGCCTTTTAACAGGATTAGAAATTTTATAAATCTTAAAGACAAATAATTTTCAATCATATCCTTGGCACAAAAGTGAAAAAAAATATGCTAATGGAACTATTTGTTCGACAGATATACAAAAAACTGTTTTTAATTTTTAATTTTACATTATATATATATATATATATATATATATATATATATATATATACGAAATGCGTATGATTAAAAAAAATTGTCCCACTGTCCCTAAAAATATCTCTTGAGAAAGAAAGCAAAAGCACGGGAGATTCTTTTATTACTCATATCATGTCTTATAAATGTAAACACCCTCGGAGACATTATGACAGAACATTTTAACAATGGAGTTACTTTGAAAATTTACCTCAGTACGTTTGTCTATTTTTGACTGCCGTAACGATCGACTGCCAGGAATAAGTCTCAAATCACAGATCTGGTGATATGCAGGTGGTGCTTTTATCCTACCCAAGCGATGTGAGGAATTTGATTCACATCACAAAGCATCACACTATCCAAATATTTGTTTTAAAACTGACTACATAACAGTTTGCAAAAAAAGCACTTTATTCGAACATTCAAAAATTTATGAAAGAGAGGTTACTTTCTCTCGTAACTCACGGAATTTCGTTTCACAATGCAGCACTCTTCGTCAAAGTAACCGTAGGGATAAATTTGGACTTACATTACTACAAAGATAGCTGTAAAAGTAGTCCGCATTCCTTTCATCATTCGCATTTAATTTTTATCTCCTGGAATATCCTGTTAGCTGTCTCGTATGTGATTCTTGTGTCCTCATTTATAACACCCCCGCAGAAATCGCATTTCAGCCTCACAGTTTGTCACGACTTCGTTGCTGCTAGAACCGTGTCCTGTAACAATAGTTAAACGAAGACCTTAAAGAATCACCCAAACCAAATCTTCCGATTCTATTTCCGAATCAATGTCAAAGTCTAGCTCAGACAAGATTACTTCCTATTGTGAAAGTGTAATATCAGAAGGAGCTCCCCAAGTTGATGAAAATCCTCAATAGAATACTTTTGATCTGATATTGACATTCGTTATCTCAAGGTATACCAAGACTTCCTCATTGTTTCTTATCTAACAATGTTTCCATACAAAGTGACAGTCTACGATGTAAGAGGACCTTTAACTTATTTGGTTTTACCCTCAATTGTTTAAGAAGAATACTTTCACGACGGTAATAAAGGATGAAATAAATACAGCAGAAAAACAGCCAATTGGTTTGACTAAAAGGTCTGCTAAGCAAATATTGATAGCAGTTGCATCTATGGTAAAATACCCTTTTACTCATAGGAATTATAATTATTGCAAAACACTAACTATCATAATGTAATAACATGGGTTCTTTTTTTCTTCCAGAAAAATAGAAAAAAAATATGAAGCAAAAGAAAGAAATTGGTAAAAGGGTGAAAATTAGTCTTAATAATTCACTGAGATAATATATATATATATATATGTATTTATCTATTTTCATTTTTCATAACAGTATTGCATCATATTTAAGGCATCGTTCATTATCTGTAATTTTGTTGAATATTGCAGAAAGATTTATATAATCTGATTTCATTCATTCATGTGAATATTTAAAATATTTGAAAATTGAGGGTATACAGACTTGAGAAATAATTTAATTTATAGTGTTCAAACTCTTAATTAAATAACATACGAAATATTTAGTTAATATTACAGCTAAAATGTGATATATATATATATATATATATATATATATATATATATATATATATATATACATATATATATATTTCAGAAAAGATCATTTTATAAAAGTACAGTCATCATTTAAAAGTTAAGAAGCATCATGCTGTATTAAAGCAAAATGCTGAGAGCAATTTTCGAATAGAATTTTTGGATAGAAAAGAACTAAAATACACACTAATAATAAAAATACGTAATTTCATTCTGATAGGGTAAAAAATTAAAATAACAATTTTTGAATACTTACAGTTCTGTAGTTGCGTTATAACACTTTAAATATTTACTATGCCATAAAACCTAAAATGTCTCATAACCAAATATTTAAGCTTTTTTTTCATATGTATAGAAACATTGCCTCAATAATATAAATGTGATATACTGATGATCAAAACTATACTATGATTCAGATTACCGAGATGATTCACACAATGCGAGCTAAATATTCCATACCTTTTACAAGTTATTTTAATTTTGATGAACCAATGATTTCTTTACCATAGAATATTTCCTTAAAATTCGGTATTCCTATCTCATCACTTTTCATAAGAGCTAGATAAGTTGATTTAAAATTTATCTAGAACCCTTGAAATTCCCTTGAATTTTTTTGAACGGAGCGTTATACACACATAGCAGCTACAGGTAATAAATATTCCCAGTTGATTAAATAAAGAGAACACAACAATTGAGATGTAAAAGTCTACATACAGAGTAAATCTTTAGTACATATTAACGCTGTTTATTTTCCCCTTTCTTCTAATTTTATTGCTATTCATCAATAGCTGAAGACAGGGGGACTAAATTCAATTCACAAAGAAAACTAACAACCATGCATCGTATAAAACAATGAAACGATAGTGATTGCCATTCCTATGATAATCAAGTACTAACGCACATACTCGCTTTTTCAATTAACACTGCAGCAAGTTAATGCAAAAGAAGACA
The DNA here is from genome assembly GCA_907164885.2 of Dolomedes plantarius. Lineage (NCBI taxonomy): Eukaryota > Metazoa > Arthropoda > Arachnida > Araneae > Dolomedidae > Dolomedes > Dolomedes plantarius. Next base: position 162,191,162 of record OU015494.1, read on the forward strand.
TGTCGGTTTTATTCTCTAATCTACTCCAGACACATACATAAAGTGCTGAAATTCCAATCTTCTGCAGGCTGTGTCAATGTTCGTGACGTTCACGTCTCGTAATAGATGTATTACGTGTTTCTTACATAACATCTTTAAGAAAGCTGAACAAAATTTACCTATCTTTTGCAATATATAGGCCAGCAATCATAACTAGACTTTGGATCTTTCGGACAGAATACAAGATTTTGCATTGTTTCCATCAAAACAATGCATCGCGTGGAGTTATTTAGGTCCAGTTATTCCCTCATTAGCATAGAATTAGAGGATTCAAAATTTCGTCTGGACGTATTTCTTATGAAGAAAAGGTGGTCGTATCATATGAGTGAAAAGGAATAAGTCTTCATGAATTTGTTACTGGTTAATTACAATGATGATGAAGATTATTGGAATCTTAAAACCTTTATACATTTAAGGGAACCACACTAAAAATATTGTTTCGTTTCATGCGTATGGTATAACAAAATATATCAAATATATGGGACTCAATATTGTTTTCACATTCAAAAGTTTTCTGTGAATGAATCAACTTATCAAGATGAATTTAGTGTGCGTAGAAAGTTGGATATAAAACGAGGTGATTAAATTTTTCTCCGAATAACAGTTATTTTTAGATATTCCTTTGATTGTTGCAATTAGCTTCATTATTTTATTTTTATTGAATACATTTATTCGGTAAAGGTGATATATTAACCTTTCAAAACTGAATTGGTGAAACATCTACTCTAAATTAATTTTAATTTTATATTTGATTTACATTCAGGTATTACAGAGAATGTGTAAATTATTAAAATACCCAGTTTATTATAAGTCATTAATTTGAAATATATTTTTATACTTAAATTTCAATTCAATAAAAATACAACCCAAACTGAAAGGGTGTAATGTCAAGCTTTCTCCAGTCATAAGAACCTCTTACAATGAAGCAATTTTATCTAATATTTAATGACTATAAAAAGCTGTTACATAACAAGGCTTAAACGAGAGAGCAAATTAAATTTTTTTTTATGAATTCTAATCTTTTTTAGAAATCATTCGTAAAAAAAATTTCTGATGAATCATCCGAGAGGAATTTTTTTAATAATACTACAACAAAAGCTTCATTCAACTATTTCGTTTAAAAGTTTAACAAGATTTAATGATGGAAAATAAAATATTCAACCTACCAAGCAAGGTCTGAAAATATAGACGATTTAGTAGTAGATAAAAATGCAACTTAAAAAAAATTCGAATCCACGTGCAATGAAGAAAGATGGAACTAAGAATAATTTACACCTATGATGGAAATACTATTTATGAGTCCGATTCTCTTAAGATTTCGTGAGTTAACGATCTGCAAGTTCTTATCATTTTCGTTTCGAAGATGTACCTTGCCGCAGGGAATACTCTACGCTCTCTCCGCCTCAAATGCATTATGGTAAGGAAAAGATCTATTCAGGCTGCTTGAGCAGCAGTTGTATGAGTTGGCAAGCATCCCAGCTCAGGACATTGGCCGTAATTTCGAAAGAAGCCAGTCGCTGGGAAAACCTCTTTCGAGGAGACAACTGATGAGTAAAGTATCGGAGATATTATGGAAGGCCTCGCGAAGCCAAGGTCAAGGTCAGGGATTTCAGACAACGCGGTTTCACTCTTTTTCCTGCTTGCGTTTGGCTTGCGCTACCGCTTCAGTTGTTGTGATTAGAATTTGGCGTGCCTCTTAGCTGTTTCGAAAAACAAAAATTTTGAAAATTACATTGAAAGAGAAACCAAACTTTCCCCATCATTCGTAATGATGATGATAATAATAAAATTGGTTTTTAAAGTTACATAACTGTTAAGTCAGACCTGTTTAAAAAAATACATGCTACTCATTCTTCAAAGATTAGTATATGAAGGAAGGAATGTAATATACGGTTTTTAACAAATAAAAAAAGTATGGTTTATGATGTGATTATAGGTTACAGTAGCCGATGAGCTATTCTTATTTTCTACATTTAAAACAACGTATTTGAGGAATATAGGAAAACTGATTAAAATATTAACAACGTTATAAATTTCTCGCCTTGAGGGATGAAACTGACAGAAAAGATTTCAATAACATATTTTTACCGTTTCAAAATAGTTCACGTTGCCTATTCTTCACTTTTGGTAGAGTAATGAGGCAAATTCCTCATTCTTATTATAGAATATCTTTAAGTTATCTTAATTAAATGGCGAAAGTAAATTTTGGTATGTAATTAAAGTTTAACTCAATTCAATTGTTAAAATGCAGGAGCAAAAAAATATTTAAAAAAAATCACAGATATAAAATTAAATTTAATGCATATTACTTAAACCCATTATATAAAAGTCTTTTTTCTATCAACCTATATAAATACTTCTTATAATTTTTTTTAAATGTCAAAAAGAAGAAAATATTTACAACTGTAATGTTACTTTTTTTCTTAGCATACCTTGGAAATCTATTCTTTTTCAGTTTTGATCGGAAACAAAGGGCATGCATGCTTTAACCTTTACGCTTTGTAAGCATTTGAACTACAAGGTTCCCCAAAACATCCGTTAAGCTGACGGTTCAAATGATTAAATCGACGCTGAGGAAACGTTTCTCAGCACCATTCAATAGAAAATTGAGGAAAATTTGTCTCTTCCATAACTATGTTACACTGAGTTCCTCTAAATTTCCAGCGCATTACCCACTGACAGCATATGAAGATAGACTGAGTCATAAAAATTTTTCATTGTAAAGAAAGTCCATATTTCAAATTTTCCTCTCATATATTCCAAAAAATGCATTCGATGTTTTGAATAGTGCACATAACTTAAGCTCAGGTAAACGCTGATAACGTTGAACGCATCATGATGAATATCAGAGTGAAAAATTATTTGCTCTCTTTTCCCTACCAGCCGTAAAAACTAATGCTAATTAGGATTCAGTAAATTTAAAGTACTAAATATGTTAGAGACAATTTTCTATGACCACAAACCATGAAATGGCTCGTAAATATGAAAATATTCAAAGATATTAATTTAACTAAAAAATAAAAATTATCAATTCTCCCCCCCCCCCCCAACAGAACATCTCTCTCTCTCTCTCTCTCTTTATATATATATATATATATATATATATATATATATATATATATATATATATATATATATATATATATATATATATAAATAGACTAGGCCCACTCACTAACAACAGAGTAATATGTGACTAAATAAATGTTTTTAACTATCGTAATTTTTTTTAAAATCGAGCCCTGTATGTATGTATGTATGTATGTGTATATATATATATATATATATATATATATATATATATATATATATATATATATATATATATATATATATATATATATATACCATAGTGATATTTCGTTTTAAAAAAATGGTTGATATTTTTTCATCTCCTGTCAAGAGAATGACAACATTCAATAAAACTCTTGAATTGCAAAACTTTATGACCTATTATGAACAGCTGTTCAAGGTACTTTGCAAACAATCACAAATATTCTGGAGGATTCTGAATTAATACGACAGGATAACAATTACAATATGCATTCACTATTTTACGACACATATACTGATAATAAAATGTTGATTTTTCGACTAAAGTACTAGCATTACAACTATCAGACAAAATTTACATTTATGAGAAATACATGGTTTGGGTTGATTAAAATCGGTTTAAAAAAAAGATACGCTATGTTCGAGTGTGTAATAAGCGTGTCTGTGCATGTTATTTTTTTAACAAATGGTAAATTTAAACAGATAACACTTCATTTATTTAGATGTACATATTGCATTTTGATATATATTTATATAGTTTATTACTTTATCTATATTAAATACATATTTATAAATAAAGTTTGAAAGTAAATAAACATGATCTGGTAAAAGAGTAAAATCTGCTGTAAAATAACTACATATTGATTTATATTCACTCAATGTTTTTATAACCGGATTATATGAGCTATTTATTCTATTACACCGATACACTTCGTACAGCATATTGTTCACAAGTAGAGAAAAGAATTGTTATACTTTTGAATTTAATTCGGAAACATAATTATGAGCAAATGCGCTTTTGGACTGAATAACCTCAAATACATTCGAGATCTGTGATCACAAGTGGATAGGAGTTGTATATCTCTAGCTTGGTACAAGAGGTGTCTAAGTCAGTTTTCTCCAAGATGACTTTGTTTGCTTACGTCTCTTTAAAAAAATATTATTTTCAATGTAAGATGTACTCAAATCGGTACAATGGTTTAGAAAACACTTTTAAAGCATCGGAAAGATTTAGGTACTTCTTACATTGAAAATAATATTTTTTTAAAGAGACATAAGCAAACAAAGAACGTTTGGAGAAAACTGACTTAGGCACTGCTAGTACCAAGCCACAGATATATTTTCTTAAACCAACTTTTGCGCTTTGAAAAATGATACTGGAAATAATTTTGGACATAAAAAAGGAGGTCCTATAATGCGTTAGACTTAATAGAATTAATGACATTGAAATTTTGGATTCCATTTTTTTTTCCCCGTATGTGCACCCACATATGGGGAACTTCCGCACGCGATTCTATACATCGTGATCTAATCGTCTGAATTTCAAAGCTAATATTTCTAACAGTTCGTCTGGTGTAGTTGCAGTCCCATTCCATTATGCTACTTTGATGAGTCATTCATATGGATTTTTTTAAAATTTTACCACTCATAATTATTTTTCTATAGATAACATATTTTTAGATAGTATGTCTCCAATTGAAAATAAATTAAATAATGGTTTGAAATAAATATCTTAAATGGAATATCTACATCGTATTTTTTAATTAAACAGTTTGGCGTATTCTAGAGTGTCCGGAATCTCGGACCCACCCCACCTGTACTCACCACAGTCCCTAACAGTTACTGTATGCCCATTTCAACTATCTTGCTGCCTTTGAAATAGCTCAACAATGTGAGTGAACTTTGAGTTAATCAAACAGCGAGTCAGGGCTAAAATCTGCACGTATCAGATAACCAGTAATGATATTAAGTTGAGTTGGTGTGTAACATCAAACAGTCGGAAGAATACGGGAGTACACAAACAAAACGGAGCGACATCGTAAATAAAACAAGACAACTGTTGTCTATCTTCGGTTGCAACATTCTGACTTCCTTTTTCTCCTTGGGTCCGTGCTCCATTCTTTTGCAATATCGCGGAGGATTAAGCCCTGCCAGATAAGCTTACAAGTAATCCGTAAACGATTAGTGAGTCGTTGACACTCTCGAGTGTTTCCAGAGGGCGCTCTTTGTTGGAGGTTTCGGCTGGAAATAGGTTGGTAGGATGCAGTACTTGTTTCAGAATGACGGGAGAGTGTGAAGAAACAGATTACGTTCAAGATAAAGTACGTCACGAGTCCGGAAGAAATAAAACATTTTGCTCTCAAACTCTTTTGCACTGCTATAATTACTCTTAGCGTTTTTGAATAAGAAACCACAGCATTTCATAATGAAACAGGGGATGCACCGGCCTGAAATAAGATGTTTCGGTATGATTCCCATTTCAAATGGCTACTTTTATTTTGACAATTTTGCCTGCCCAACGACTAATACTGTCATATAGGACAGAATAGAGTAAACTTGCATCTTAAGCTCAAAATACATTTTCTTCATTCATGCTTAGATTGCATTTTATAACGCTGATTTTTATCGGAGCATCTGATACAAACGCCAGAAGACTTTTTTATCTTAAAAATATTTAATAAGGTTGTTTAATTTAAGCACACAATATATACTTGAGGATGGCTGGACTCTAAATAAAGTAAGTAAGTCTTCTGTAATAAGAAAACAAACTTACCTAAAAGCCTAAAAGCAATAAACAGATTGTTTTATCAATATTTTTTAGTTGTATTAATTTATTTATCTAATCCACTATGCAATGCATTAAGACAATAAAAAATTGACGAGAAACTAATGGAAATATAGATGACAATTCTTACGGTCGACTGAATTTATGACTTTTTTCGATCCAAACCTTCAGCTCAATGAATTGTTTTCTAAGTAAGATTGCTCGAATAAGTAAAGTAATTTATACTAAAAATTTTCATCATTACGTAGTTGATGAAACCCTCAGTATTAGATTTCAACAATATATGAATATTTTATTCTCATTTGGAAATATGGAGAACACAAACCTGATAAAGAGTCTAATATTTATCATCGCCGAATATTTGAGAATTGTCAAATAAGAGCAATAATTATATTGATTTCCATTATTTTGACGGATTATTCTGAAATCAACTTCAATCTCATTAGCAAAAATGTATTTTACGTTAAGCTGTAAGTCATTGCATCAACTTAGAACCCGTTAAAATCTAATACCACCATCATATCACAGGATTATAAAAAGCTCATGAAAAAAATAAACACACAAGGAAACATAATTTAAAAATTTTAAAGATATCTTTCCTTGTCGTTCCTTTCTTTCACTCGCTTCATTCATTATTTCTGAGCACTGATAACGGTGCCTCTTTCTTTATCTACATGGACGTACTAACTGATTTGAATCATTTGGGAATCAAATCATTTGGGAAAATTATCTGGCATGTATCTCCAAATGTAAAATCTACACAAAAAATAACCTTTTTGAATATTAAACTCGTGATTTACAAAAGGAATAAAAATTGGGTTAAAATCTGTACAGAATTTTGTCATGTATGCATTTAAGATGTATAACAGTTACATTTTATCAGCCTTCATAGAGTGTACATGAGGTATCCAGATTTAAATAAGGTATGGTTTTTTAAAAAAGAAGTATTTAATATGCATAAAAGACTAATTATTGAAAAAATAATTTACTCTTTAAAATACTGATAACCTATGCAATAAAAATTTCTCCATTTTCTTAAGACATTGAATATTATTTTATTGAAATATATTTAAAAGATAAAATTATAATATTTTAAGGATTCCTTTACACCTTCCCTTTGAGAAATGTTTTGCAATTTTTATCAACATTTAATAAGGCTTCCCACTTCTGTATATGTAAATATTTGAAAATTTGTAATAATTCTGAAGGGCAAAACATCATTATTTAAAGGCGGGTCGAATTCTGCCTATTCAATCTATTCCTATGAAAGATTTCAGGGATTCGCTTAGAAACTATTTATAGACTCAAAATAGTCAGCCAGATATTTATCGTCGCGGAAGGATAAATACGTTATCAGGTCTTGCTCAATTTCTCAAATTTGATTTGATCTTTTGCAAGAAAGTTAAAGTTAAAATTAAGATAAGATATTTATTAGTAATCTTGTGAGCATCGCTGAGGCAAGGACAGAGCAGGAAAGGGATTTTTTATGTCTAATTTGAATGACCTTTATAACGTCTATGAAAAGGAAGGTGTTTGAAGTTTCGAGAATTAACTCACCTTAAAAATTATACACATACAAAAGGGAAATTTTAAAAGAAATAATCATCAAATGTTGCTCTTTTTTCCCTAAGTAAGTTCATAATATTTTTTCAATTAAGCATTCATTCGTTCTTCAACTTAGCAAAAAATTATCAGCATAATACCCGTGAAATAGATTTACTAAACAACGAGAAGTTAATAAAAGTTGCAAAGTTTTCTTGCTAAGAAGAAATGTTTAAATCTTCTTAGAAGGCTCCGTTGATTTAAAAATTACTTTACTCAGAGTTGATAATACAAAGCTGTAAGCAAGGGAGAGTTTAACCGACAAAAACTTACACAATCAATAAACTTATTTATCTGTAAAACGAAAAAGCAAAACTTCTTAAAATCCCCAATAAAATTTATTTTCATGATGGGTTTAAAAAAAAAAGCTGATTGTTTTCGTTTTACGATCTTAAAAAGTTTTACTTGTATAATAATATTTCTGTACTCGTGACAATTAATCGGTTTGTAAAATCGAGTTTAACGTAAAGATATACTTTAAGGTGAATAAACTTTTTAAAGATTTCCCCCAAGGTCACAGCATTACTTTACTTCAATATTTTGCAAAGATAGAGCCAAGTATATATTCATATGAGAAAAAAGATCTGTCATATCTCGGATATAAAGCTGCCCAAAATGGGAGTAAACATTAGACGTATAAATTATTTCTGTGATATGAATTCATGATATATCCTGCGACATTACGCGTGTTTATTTATTTCTCCACAAATTGTTGTCAAGATTTCGGTAAAGAATTGTCGAATAAGGAAGTGGTCTGGTGATAAAAAAAGGAGTAAATATTTTGAATACAACAACATTTTTGCGGGAGAATAAAACAAAAAAAAATATCCGTTTCGAGTTCAACGTTTCTTGACTGTTTCGAAAATCTAGAACGTAATGAATCACGGTAGTGTTTCATCTCAGTTTGAAAAGAATTTTCACTCACTTTTATTACGATTCATAGGTGAATTTGAACTGAGATGAGGCTAAAATAAAAGGGTTTTCATAAAAATAGCTGTACTGTACTTTCATTTCGCTTGTCATTAAGGCTGCTGTGTACTAACACTATCGGATTCGCTCACCTCAACGTTAACCTATGGAGAAAATTTATCCAAGGACTAGCTGAAAACCCGCGCTTCGCTACGGAGTACATTCAAATTAAATACAACGGTAAATGTATGCAATTAATGCCAAAAAAAATAAATATATATATTTATAATAAATGAGACGATCAATATATACAATTGATGTAAAAAAATATTTATATATATATATTTATAAAAAATCATAAGGAATATTTATTTTTTTTGGATAATATCCAATCGTCTGCTGCATTAGAAAGAAAAAATGTTTTTTTTTTTTTTTGTCTATTTAGTTGTTACGCACGTGACGATAAATTTATTGAAAGTACCAGAAAAAGAAATCACGTGATCAGCATTTAATACATTAAATTCTAAAAATTAATCTTTAAAAATTCACCAAAAATCAGGAAATGGAGGTAAAAATTCGTAAAAAATTTCATTTTGAAGGAATTTTTATGATCTTTCTCGTGATATAAATTTTATAACCCTCAATGTATTGTTTTAAATGCAAACGTAAAAAAAGTTTAAAAAACAGCTTAAAAATTTAATTTAAAAAAATCTAAGAAGAATTTTTGAAAAATCTTACTTAGTGCACCCCTACACTATTAGAAGAATCGCCATGCAAAATTTCAACCCTTTAGGTCTAGCGGTTTGGTCTGTGCGTTGTATGTCAGTCAGTCAGTCAGTCAGTGAATGAATGAGTCAGTTACGGAACTGCTTTATATATATAGATTAACGACTTCGATTTAAAGATTTTTTTTATTGTACTCCGTAATACAGAAAGAAATGTTACACCTTGGGCCATTTTTTGTTTTTTCTTACTTAAAACGCAAATAATATTTAAAAATTTAAATTATTTGGGGGGGGGGTTTCTGGTTAGTGTGTTTTAAGCGCTCATAAATTTTTTTGGTGCACGAAAATTATTAAATGAATTTTGTTGCAAGGTGCAGAAAAGTTCAGGCTATCTGAAAATACCATTTTTATTGATTATCAGCATTTATGTAGCTGTAAATAGTAGACAAATTTTTCCCATAGGTTAACATTGAGGTGCGCGAATCCAGTATGGATAGTACACACGAGCCTTAAAGGCTGGAGACAAAAATATAACTATATGCAATAAATTGCGATAATCACTAAACCTGTTCCTTCTCATAGAGAAATATCTCAATTTTACTTATCAATGCAGGGGGGAAAGCAAACCGATTTCATTATTATCTTACTTATAATAAATTTAAATTGTAATATTTTGCAGTACATACCTGTTATATTCCTTATATATCCCTTAAAATAACAAGGCCGTGGTGTTCGCGATTCTCCTGTTCCATCTCTTATGGCTGATGAAGTGCTGATGTCAATCTATAGCAAATGGATTGTTCCAGCGGGGAGTTGAACTTGGACACTCATTTTTTCAGACACTCATTTTGAGCAACCGTACTGATAACACTTGTTTATCTTACACATATACGATTTTAATGAATGATGAGGGTTTCCAAACGCGGAAAGAAAAGAAAAAAACTTGGAGTAATTTTTTAACAGACCGTGTTAAATATTAACAAATAACACTATGTGTAATCTATTTGGCGATATTTTATTCCTGTTATTTCTCACACTTAGCTTTCGTTCTGAGCTTGCATTTTTTAAGTCATTGCAATATGCGCGAAGTTGTAGTTCGGAATATTAGAATGCTTCCCTTTTCTGCAAAGACGTACTACTTAGCTTACCCAGCAGCCATAGACCTAGGTTTCACTCTTGTTATGAGTGTCTCAGCATGGAATAGCTGATGGAAAAAAAATTCAAGTAGTCTCTTCTAACGAAACTACCGCGGGTTACTAACGCAGGACTACTTATCGTTGCTTACCTCTTTTGTATTTATATATGTATCTATATATATGTACGTATGTATATATATATACATATATGCAGTGCTCGATTTCTAGATACAGAGATTCCGGAATTGTAACCTTCCGGGGTGTGTGGGGGTATTCCAAATTTTACATATATATATATATATATATATATATATATATATATATATATATATATATATATATATATATATATATGAGACGGTGAAAGGCAAAGTGCTGTAAGTCCAAAGCGTTTTACTGAAAAAAATACAAAAAATTCCACTATAAATTGAACAAATTATAATTCATAATAATTATTATAATATTGCAAATAATAGTTATTTGCAATTCCACTATTAATTGAACATAGAGATTACATTTTTGCCCTCAAATAAAAAAAAGTCGAAAATGTAACTTACACTACTTTGCCTTTCATCACCTCACACACACGCACACACACACACATATATATATATATAGGACAGGCCCATTCACTAACAACAAGTAATTATGTGATTAAATAAATTTTTTTAAGTATCGTAATTTTTTTTTTCGTAAACAGAGGTACCGAAACGCCGTTCCGGAGCATTCCGCCTCAAATCGAGCCCTGCATGTATGTATGTCAAAATTTTCACGCATCTTGGTACTTTCCTGTTTAACTTGTCCAAGCGATAGACTGGGTTTGGCACGCTGCCAAAATTATAACTCGCGAGGATGGATGGATGGACGGACGGTTTTAGCGTCTGAAATTTTCCTTTCCGCCGGACCGTCATAGAGGGACATAATCCTACGTTAAAAAGGATTCGTTGGAGAAAAAATGATTCCAAATGCGGAAATTAAAATTTTTACTCACAAACTGCAGTCATCGAGCCCTCAACGGAAAAAACAACCGTCTGCCACCAACTGCGGTACAAAATTCAGAGTGCTTGCTGAAGAGTTTATAACGAGGTCCACGGCTGCCTGGCACGCTGGAGATGCATGCTTAACAAACAACAAGCAACTTCTCACTTAAGGGCGCGTTCCACGCAATTTTTTAAAAAAATCACGTATCATTTTCTATTTTAGTCCGTGGTTATTTTGGGAATTAGATAAAAGGTTATCAAGCTTTATATATTAGATAAGAAGATTGGACCCCAGAAATTTCATTCACTCGCTCGTGGCCCATAAGCAGAGTAAATAAAACAAAAGTATAATCTCTGTGAAGTTATTTTGGGAATCTGTAATCTGAGTCTCAGAAAATTTGTAATTTTGTTTCAATTGCTCATGTAGTGGATACTGCCGACAAACACATGGATAAATGAAACGCCTGAGATATAATCTGCTCATCCCAATTATTAGGCTTCTTGGCCTGTGCATAATCTGTACTTACGTTACTGCTGTTCGTGAGGGAAGTGAATTTAGTCATTTAGTGACACGCATTACAGATTTTTTTTTTCTCCTTCAAAGCATATATAGAAATTTGACTTTATAATCTGATAGTGTCGTTGAATAAATTGGATAAATGGACTTTATTTTTAAATTATTGACATACGGTAAACATTTTTATTTTTTCTAGAATTACTATTCTATAAAACTCTCCGACTGCACATTACATGCCAGTACTTCTATCATAATTTATAGTTGTACGGGTGTTTTGTAAATAACTAAGTTTTTTTACCATTTTGTTAGCTTATCTATATATATAAAACAGTTCCGTAACTGACTCATTCATTCACTGACTGACTGACATACAACGCACAGACCAAACCGCTGGACCTAAAGGGCTGACATTTTGCATGGCGATTCTTCTAATAGTGTAGGGGTGCACTAAGAAAGATTTTTCAAAAATTCTTCTTAGATTTTTTTAAATTAAATTTTTAAGCTGTTTTTTAAACTTTTTTTACGTTTCCATTTAAAATAGTACATTGAGGGTTATAAAATTTATATCGCGAGAAAGATCCTAAAAATTCCTTCAAAATGAAATTTTTTTCGAATTTTTACCTACATTTCCTGATTTTTGGTGAATTTTAAAAGATTAATTTTTAGAATTTAATTTATTAAATGCCGATCACGTGATTTCTTTTTCTGGTACTTTCAATAAATTTATCGTCACGTGCGTAACAACTAAATAGACAAAAAAAATATTTTTTTCTCTTTCTAATGCAGCAGACGATTGGATATTATCCAAAAAAATGCATATTCCTTGCGATTTTTTTATAAATATATATATATATAGATAGATAGATATTAATTACATCAATTGTATACATTGATCATCGCATTTATTATAAATATATATATTTATTTTTTGGCATTAATTGCATACATCGGCCATTGTATTTAATTTGAATGTACTCCGTAGCGAAGCGTGGGTTTTCAGCTAGTCTTTTATATTTTAATTGCTAAATTATGTGTTATTTTGGTAAGTTCAAGATTCCTCAGCCGAAGACTATACGATAAAACTGATATCATGTCGTCCTGACCTCCATCCGTTCAGTCGAGACACGCTTGTCCGGGGATGAGTAGATTACTCTAATGCCTCCCAGCCGAAAATCCAACTAGCAATTTTTAAATGCTATTTACCCATTTCAATTAAGAGCGACAACATACTTAATTTCTCTTTATGACTTATATAATATAATCACTGATAGTCACATTATTGCATACTTAATTTACTCTTTATGACTTATATAATATAATCACTGATAAACACATTATTGCATACTTAATTTACACTTTATGACTTATATAATATAATCACTGATAGTCACATTATTGCATACTTAATTTACACTTTATGACTTATATAATATAATCACTGATAGTCACATTATTGCATACTTAATTTACACTTTATGACTTATATAATATAATCACTGATAGTCACATTATTGCATACTTAATTTAAACTTTATGACTTATATAATATAATCACTGATAGTCACATTATTGCATACTTAATTTACACTTTATGACTTATATAATATAATATAATCACTGATAGTCACATTATTGCATACTTAATTTACACTCTATGACTTATATAATATAATCACTGATGATAAATTAGTATATTATTGTATATAAATATAAATATTTTTTTACACATAATTTATATACTGGGGCCACCAGAGGGTTATAATTTTATAAATTTATTCCATTATCTCAATTATACATTTCATGATTTTATTTACATTATTTGCTTTTTCCTTTCTATTTTTATACTTTCCTAAGTTTTGATGATTCCGCCAGCAACTTTTGACAAATATTGACACATTTTAAATGTTGACCATAACTCCATTGTTATTTTGGTAAGAAAAATGAAAACAGTATCCTTAATCCCCCCCCTCCCCTCCAATTTTTTTTCCCCGTTTCTACACGTTCACGCTGTAAAACAAAACCGCGTATTTAGCAAAAATTTAAACTCTAGAGAGAAATAAATGTCAGTAAGTCCGTTGGTGGTCACAGAGATCTGATTTCCTCCTGGAGTTAGTTCCTGCACCGATCGGAAGTCAAAATAGTTGGTCTGTCAGGCCCAGGGCAGGAAATGACGAATGGGTTCGCTAATTTCCGGTCCGAAAAGAGAGAGGGGGGGGGGGGATTTCTTTTCTTTCAAGATTTTGCGGAGCATCAGGTCTAACCACATCACGCGAAACAAATAAATCGATGGCTTTTCACTGCGAAATATTGAAAAGTAACACTGAAAAACCCTTTAAGGGGACAGTGGACGTTGAAATCGGCAAAAATTTACCAAAGCATTGAATTTTTGCTTTTAATGCTATATTGTTCTACAAATCAAAATTTACAAAATGCAAAAATCCGCATCAAAATCCGATAATTTTTAACGAAGTTATTAGCATTTATATGTTTATAAACAATCCACTTTTGCCCTTTAAATTTCACTTTGCATGCAATTTTCTCAAAATGAAATTTTTCTCGATAATGCAAATTCAAAATGTGATACGCGCCATATTTTTGCTTCAAATTACACGATATTTACCATACATTATCTTTATACATACATTAATAAATGTGTGCATGCATTTTTGTTTTAAAGAAGAGTAACTTATAAAAAGTGACTGTTTATATACAAAGAAGTGAAATTTTTAAAAAAAATTCATCCATTAATCGGTTTCACTTCTTTTAAAAAATAAAATAATGAGATATTTGTAATTCAATGCACAGGTTGTTTCATGATGGTATAATAAATAAATAAAAAGTAAAATTATTATAAAAAAGTAAAAATTTTGTCTCAAGGGGCATTTTAAAATTTTATTAAAATTTTTTAATTTTTAATTAAAAATTTTTTTTCTAAATAAACTAGAAATTTTTTTATGTCGTTTCTATTGCAAATATTAAACTATATTCAGGATTAAAATTTCATATAGATATAATGTAAAATAAAAAAGTTGAATCTCAACGTCCACTGTCCCCTTAAAGCAAACCTTTTCAAAATTCGATCGATTACTATAAGGAGATTTTATCATATATATAGACACCGGTTTTATCAGTGTATCAATGCATTCAGAAATAATTCTTCCTGGAGAGCAATAAGGTGAAGAAACATTGCACATTTTTCTTACCTACAAAGGATTGAAACGCCCGCCACTATAGCTGCTTCTAATAAAAACGTTCGATATCTTGGATGTAGCGAAGCTGGATATTTTCTGGAACGATTTTCTCGTTAAAAAAAAAAAGCAAATAAATGAATAAAACGTTTTCATTCTTAAAGCTGCTGTGTACTAACCCTATTCGATTTGCTCACCTCAATGTTAACCTATGGAGAAAATGTGTCTACTATTTACAGCAACATAAATGCTGATAATCCAATAAAAATGGCATTTTCAGATAGCCTGAACTTTTCAGCACCTTGCAACCTTGCTTCATTTTATAAATTTCATCTTCCAAAAGAATTTATGATCGTTTAAAAACACACTACACCAGATTTCCCCCCCCCTAATAATTTAAACTTTAAAATATTATTTGCATTAAAAAAACGAAAATTCCTGAAGGTGAAAAATTTTTGTCTCTACTATGGAAAACAATTTTTAAAAAAAAGTCTTTAAATCTAAGTCGGCAATCCTTGGACTAATTTTCTCCATAGGTTAACATTGAGGGGAGCGAATCCAATAGGGTTAGTACACAGCAGCCTTAAGAAGTCCTTTATGAGTGGCAGTCCTCTACCTTTTAAAGACCAAGAGACTCAATCAACGTATCCCTATTTTCAATCACCAGTAGTACTAAAATAATTTATTCAGAAATATGAAAATTTGAAGGTGAGTTAAACACTCTTTCTTCTTTATAAATATGGCTCACAGTTTTGTCGAGCTTGAAGAGAAATTTTTTAATTGTTTAAAATTTTAACCATTGTTTTTTCATTGTTATGTCATTTAGCACATGATATCACCAAAATAGTTGGTTAAAATACCATGAAATTTTATACACAGGTAATATAAAAAGTATCATTAAAATGACCTACTATTATGTCATTTCTGCTATAAAAATTTTAATTGCAGTAAAATTTATCAAAACTTTTCGAAATTAAATTTTTTTTAAAAACCCTTTTTTCTATGTAGAACTAAGAATTTTCATTTAATAGTAGTTCATTTTAATGATACAGTCGAACCTCGTTATAGCGAACTCGGTATATAACGAACTCACGAATATAACGAACGAAAATTTTGGTCCCACCGTTTTCCTATTGTACGTAATTTAATTAATATTGTATCAGTTTAATGTAATCGATTTTAGACGATATAATTCATAAATGATCATTTTTAATAGATTTTATCATTTTTTAATACACCATTATTGAATACCCATTGCAACTAATGAGTTATACATTTTGTAAACTCATTAGTTGCATTTTTCTTAACTGTTCGGATATAGCGAACCACCGGATAAAGCGAATAAAACCTTGGTCCCTTGAAGTTCGTTATAACGGGGTTTGACTGTATATTACACAACATAATTTTAAAACTGAAAAAGTATGTATATTCATTAATATACGGACGCAAGTCTGGGCGTATTGCCATAACAAAGAGAAAATCAATGGTTGAAATCTTAAAAAATTAAAATATTTATCTTTAACGTAGAAAACAAATTGAGAGCCATATTTATAAAAAAAAAGTGTTTAACTGGCAGTCAAATTTTCATATTTCTGAATAAATTATTTTAGTAACTACTGATGATTGAAAATAGGGCTAGGTTTGTCGAGTCTCTTGGCCTTTAAAAGGTATGTGTCCCCTTATTGGTATGTAACGAATTCAAATTCCCTTCTATTGACATTTGTCTGAAAGAAACTTAATTATCAAGAAGTTTTCGCTTGATAATTAATTCATAGAGATTAATTCATCTCCCACTTTTCAAAATTGGCTTAATAACTTTGCAAGTACTGAGTTATCCGTTGTATTCTAACAGTCTCGTCAAGCATCTGTAATTTTATATTATTCCATGTATTTCATAGACTTTTTGATTCCTATATATCTATAGTATATGATTTGTTAAAAGGAACTGAATGGAATTTATCTGAAACGATGTTATCTAAACATTTCAAAAGCGTAAATAGGAAAGTTCCCCGGTGCTATAAAATAATTGAAATAAATGGTGTAGTTAAAGAAGAGAACATTAAATAACACTAATGAAGATAAAATTATTCAGCAGATGAAACAGCCCCATTACAGAGTCGAAAAGTTAAATTAAACCAATCATTAGTCAATTTTTGCATACAGTTTATTCTGGATTTATATGAAAAATAAAAATAAAATCTTGTGTCTCGTTCTTACTGAAGAAATACAAGATTATATTCTGATGCTGATAGAAAAGGATTTCAATTTTCTTTCCAGTTAGTGAATTTGAAACAATGTCAGTAGCAGACACGTCCCTTTCTAAAGCATTTGGCATTGAAAAGAGAGCTTGACTTATACGACTTTAGTTAACATCTCTCAAAGATATTCTCTGAGCATCAATTATGTTGCGAAGTGAGAAACGAAAGAATACAATAAATTTTCTGAATTTTTGCAACTTGTTATTCAAAATAAATAAATCTAACATTTAAATAGATTCAGCATTTTAAAAATAATTTTAAATATCCATAAGTATCATGTGCTTTAAACTGAATTTCAGAGTGTCTAGATTTTTTTTAGATCAAATACGGTATTGGAAAATTATACTATATATATATATATATATACTTATTTATTTATTATAATATTATACTAATATATTATATTTAGATCAAATACGGTTGTGGAAAAGCAGTAGATATATGTTTCCTTAACAATAATATTTTAGACCATAGCACCTAAAGCTAAATGAATTAATAAATGTTCTGCAACTTACCTTAAAAGGTTTTATTTAGTTAGTAAGGCTCTATTTGCATACATATTACGCAGAAAAGAGCAGAGATTTCACAGTTAAATATATTTTAAAAGACAATTAGAATCAGAATATACAATTAACACTTTCAAATAAGCTATTTCTAATTTTAAAATTATCTTTAAGATATTATAAATTTTCTTCGTAAACAAAAAAGGAGTTGAGTAAAAATAATGATTTATTGCTTTATTATAGAAATAATAGTTAGCCTAAATTATATTAAACTCCAGACTTGATTTCATGAAAGCACAATAAATAGTACAAAAGCATGATACCCTATCCATAGAATTTCTACAAATCAAACACCAATCAAATTTTATTTTTTTTTCATGTGTGTTATCAAAATCAATTCCGAGCATGGCATTATTATTTTTCAAATGCAGGAATAAAAACAGATAAGTTGAGTAGCCACGCTACAATCAGCACATACATATTATGTATTGAATATTTTTACAATGAAAATATTTTTTGCGTTATATTTAGAACATCGTATTTATAGAACATGAAGAATAAGGCGTTCAAAAGGAGAATTTCTTTTTCAAGCAGCTCCACTACAGGATATTAGAACAATTTTAGATTTTAGGTTCAGGATCCGGCCCTGGCAATCGGCCCTTACTATACCGACCGACTATTATCGAAAGAATGATAAGAGACCGTCACAAAATTCAAGAATTAAAGGCACAAAAATTCAGAACGATATTAAAAAAACGAAATAAATCTGTATAGTGCCCAACATCCTATGAAGATGGCTTCAAAAGATGATTCAAAACAGAAAAATTTAATCTTTTTCGACACATATTTTCATTTTGAAACTTCTATTTCATTAAATGTTTTTTTTGTCAAGATCATTATCTTTTAAATATTCTTGAATTATTTGAAAATTTGTTTAAAAAATTTTCCAATTCACAATTTAAATAATGTTTAGTTTTAATATACCTGCTGACCTATGAACTTTAGACATAATTTTTTCATACCGTTACGTAGGAAAGATTTCATAACATTTTGTCGTCAGATTTTATTAAAATGTTATTTATAAAATTATTAATCCTATTGAATGGAATTATAATTATTTATCTAAGTAAATTTTGCTTTAGGAATTTTTCTTTTCAATATTTTCATTCTGAATTAAAACTATTGACGACCGTTTAATAAAAATAGGTGCGCTGTGCGAAATTTTATAAAAATACTTTACAAGGAATTTTAGATCTACCCTTTTAAATATGGCAAATTATGAAAAGTTCCATTCTGAAATAAATAGACATAAAACACAGCATGGGGCATATAGACAGTATAAAATAAAAATAAGAAAAATGAAATAAAAAGCTGTATCTGTCAATGTAATCATTATTGAAAAATAGCTTTTTTGTTATTTTAATGTAAAAGCTTTATAGGTTGTTTTAAGCGATGAAAATAAAAATCTGTATTTTTGAGAAATTTTGGTCCCGGATCCCTCTGAAAGAAAGGGAAGACAGAGTTTAGAGGAAATGTGTTAAAAATGCGACTTTCTCACATTTTCGTGTCATCTGGAAAAATTATTTTCTGCTGAGCTGAATGGTTTGAGACATAGTCATTAGTAAGTCCTCACAAGTCTTAAAAAATAACTGAACTGAATGCATACAGCCTAGATACAATACTCTATGAAATATCAATATTTTTAATTAGTACATAATTGTGGCCCTAGGAATTTATTGCCTGGTAGCTGCGTTGTACCCCGTTAACAACTACCAATTTACAGAAAAAATTCTTATTTAAAAGTTAATAAACAGAGGTTATGGACTGTGGTATTTTTCCCGGCGTTTTCATTAAGCTCCCCAAATAACGGATCTGTAAATAGAAATTAACAGCACTATATGCATTTTTTCTATGCCACCAGATTTAAAGAAATCGGAGAAATATTTAAAAAAAGAGGTTTACAATAAGAATTCCTACGTCACTAGAGTAGATCACTTGGATAAAGTTCTATCTGCAGAGCAAACGATTCAGAGTTCGATGTCCGGCCTGCAGTTGGTCGTTACAAGCCTAAAAAAGAACTAAGCTGAACGCACGTCGAGGGCAGATCCAATATGTTGTGATATTTCAATACTCAAGGTCTTTGACCAAGGTATTTTGTCAATGTTATTATTTAGTTCTCCAAATACCAAATCTGTTATTAATTAAAAATATCAGTTAATATTAATAATAACATATTATGGTACTGTATTTTATTTATTGATTGATTCCATCTGATTCCAAGGGAATAAAAAGAATTAGGAAAATAACACTAACGCTTTTGATCAAATTTCTCTGACGCCTGCAATTCCCCCTACTCCGAACACAGTCTTGAATATTGCCTTTAGAAAATACGGTCTGCGCATTAAAGTCTCCTACCATCGATACGATAAGGCGTCACATAGCTGCAGTAGCTAGAGCTGCAGCTGGGTAAAATTTTGCAAGACCTGATTGGATCGGGCCACATGCGTGTGCGGACCTACGCAAAAATGTACTTGGACGATACAACAGGTGCGTAAACCGAACATTTCCGCGTGTACCTGTGCATCCAGGAGATTGCAAAAGATCCATAGAAAACTACACTCGCTAGTTACAGGCATTCTAGAAGCGGAAAAACAACAATAATGAAGGAGGGATCCTAAAACCGACTGTAAAATGTTAAGCTAGGCTTGTATAAAATGAGTGCAACGAAATAGAAGGAATTAATAATTCTGCAATCTGTTTCGTTCGGAGTATCTTAGAAGCACGAACTTGTATTGGAAAAAATTATTTTCATTTTTCTACTGACTTGCTTATGAATCACTAAATTAGGATTTATATTTTTACTTAATTTAATTAAGTTCTATTAGTTGCGAAATTTAAAAACTCTAGAGCTATGTTTAAAATTTCACTATACGAAATTTATCTAAAAAATAACAAAACTTGAGTTCGGGGATATATATTTTTAATAACCATTCTTTCCTTTTATCCAGTAGGGACCAAGTATTAAGCGAGAGGCCAAGAAACTTGGCTTCTTTTAGCATGATGAATCTTGTCAGCATGGCCACGCGATCCCCAGTTTTGTTCTTTATTTGTTTTATTATTTGAGGCTGTATTTCTTTGAGGCTATAAAAATTTGTAAATTTTGTATGATGATACACTTTAACCTTTAGCTTACGGGGCCCATTTTTCCGATTCCCTCTTCAGAATGGGAAATATCTGACCCCCTTTGTAAGAACGGCCATTATATATATATATATATAGTATATATATATATATATATATATATATATAGTATATATATATATATATATAGTATATATATATATATATATATATATATATATGTATATATATATATATATATAGTATATATATATATATATATATATATGTATATATATATATATATATATATATATATATATAGTATATATATATATATATATATATATATATGTATATATATATATATATATATATATATATATATATATATATATATATATATCTATAGTATATATATATATATATATATATATCTATCTATATATATATATATATATATATATATATATATATATATATATATATATATATATATATATATATATATATATATATATATATATATTCATTCTTGGGATACATGCTATCCCACCCCGTAAGGAAAAGGTTAATATTAGTTAATTAAAAAATTTTATTAAGCGTCACTTCTAGCTGAGTGTCACAAACCCATTTGTGAAGTTTAGAATACGCATCATCTTTTAGAGAGTAGATCATTACTTCAATGTTAAGAATACATTGCATCTGTGGGATGTACATGTAAATCCAAACATTAAGAAATAATGAATTAGAAAATTTAACTCACGCAAGATGTACGCCTTACAATGGTATATTTTTTGAGAGGATCGAAACATCGGCTAAAGGGAAAATGATTTTCTAAAATAGTTAACTGATGAAATAATTGTAACATGCTGTTGGCGACACTGCTTGGTTTTAGATAAAAAGATAGTTAATATATTTAAGAGAAATGATTTTTCCTTTTTCTATTCTTAGGGATAAAGATAATACAATATATATCCATGTACTGAAATTAGATCGTAACGGATTTTGTTACTGGAGGAGATTGAGGAGGGAGTGAGGGGGGGGGGGGACTCATTTAAATATAAAAGAAAAAACTCTCACTTTGTGTGAGTTGGGAGCTGTACATATCACTTTCATGTTGTAAACCTGAGTTAAAAATTAACCATAAATTTATCTAGACAGAGAAAATTCAGGGCGAAGCTAAAAAAAAGAAAAACACTACAAAAATTACAAAGTGTAAATTAGTTTGCTACTGAGCGAAACAAACTTAATTTAACTTATGAAGCTTTTTTTTTCCCATTTTGTTCCACTAAACAAAGCTTTTAAAAATATGTTATCTTTCGGCTGAATGGAAAAAAAGTTCAAAAACTTAACACTAGATTACAAATTTAACATTAATTTATTTTTATCAACGTATATATTGAATTTTGCCCGACTTATGAAACTGCTAGAAGGAAATTTAAGACATTCATTAATAATAGATTAACATGAAATAATTACAGAATTAAAATATCCTTCGGCCTTACACTAGGGACAAAACCTGATAAAAAACATATTACAAAAACATTCTTTTCAGTTAATGGATTTTTCCTTCTTTTAGGTAAAAATGAAATTAGTAACAGGTATTCTGATCACCTAGAAAACGTTAGAAGTGAATTTTTCCATTTATTGGGAAAAATTCCCTTTTCACAACCAGTCATTCTAAAATTCCACGAATAGTAGTCAAATACTCATTTATTTTAAGTTTCATTAATAGCAGATTAACACAAAATAATAACAGAGTTAAAATATTACTTGGACTTAAACTACAGGTGAAATCTAATAAAAATCATATTACAAAAGCATACTTTTCAGTTAATGAATTTCATCTTTTTTCTAGGTAAGAGTAAAAAAATTAATAACAGATAATCTGATCCCCTAGAAAACTTGCAAAGCGAATTTTTCCATCTACTGGGAAAAATTCACTTTTCACGCTCAGTCATCCTAAAATTTCATGAATAGTAGTCAAATACTCATTCATTATTAACTTTCATTAACAGTAGATTAACAGAAAATAACAGTGTTAAAATATTCCTTGACCTTAAATTAGGGGGGAAATCTAATAAAAATCCTATTGTAAAAACATTTTTTTCAGTTAATGAATTTCATCTTTTTCTAGGTAAGAGTAAAAAAATTAATAACAGATAATCTGATCCCCTAGAAAACTTGGAAAGAGGATTTTTCCATCTGTTGGGAAAAGTTCAGTTTTCACGCTCAGTCAATCCAAAATTTCATGGATAGTAATCATATACTCATTCATTTTACACTTTTATTAATAGTAGATTAACACAAAAAAACAGAATTAAAATATTCTTCGACTTAAACTAGAGACGAAACCTGATTAAAAAAAAATACAAAAATATTATTTTTCAGTGAATAGATTTTTCCCTTTTTTTAGCTAAAAATTAAATTAATAACAGATATTCTGATCACCTAGAAAGCGTGAAAAGTGAACTTTTCCATCTATTGGGAAAATTTCCCTTTTCATGCTCTGTCATCCTACAATTTCATTAACAGTATATTAACATGAAATAATTGCAGAGTGAAAATATTCTTCTACGTTAAACTCGAGACCAAAGCTGATAAAATAAAAGTATTACAATAACATTCTTTTCAGATTAATGAATTTCTCCTTTTCTTAGATAAAAAAATAACAGATATTCTGATCATCGTGAAAGCGTGAAAAGTGAATTTTTCCATCTATTGGGAAAATTTCCCTTTTCATGCTCTGTCATCCTACAATTTCATTAACAGTATATTAACATGAAATAATTGCAGAGTGAAAATATTCTTCTACGTTAAACTCGAGACCAAAGCTGATAAAATAAAAGTATTACAATAACATTCTTTTCAGTTTAATGAATTTCTCCTTTTCTTAGATAAAAAATAACAACAGATATTCTGATCATCTTGAAAGCGTGAAAAGTGAATTTTTCCATCTATTGGGAAAATTTCCCTTTTCATGCTCTGTCATCCTACAATTTCATTAACAGTATATTAACATGAAATAATTGCAGAGTGAAAATATTCTTCTACGTTAAACTCGAGACCAAAGCTGATAAAATAAAAGTATTACAATAACATTCTTTTCAGTTTAATGAATTTCTCCTTTTCTTAGATAAAAAAATAACAACAGATATTCTGATCATCTTGAAAGCGTGAAAAGTGAATTTTTCCGCTGTAGATGAGAGGAAACATTTCTGCGTTTTTCATATGATCATTGTTCTTTCCCAAGGAACATTGTTTCCAAGACACAATAAGGTTTTTTTTTCTCCGCTATTTCTATTTTTATGACTGGAATGTTTTTTGTATATATGCTCTCGGAGTATTACAGGAGGAAGAGGGTAATGTTTTAAACTCAATGATGCAATAACTTTAGCAAATCTGTTTTTTTTTCAATGAAAATTCCATACGCTACAAATTTCAGCACATTCCAACTGAATACGGATTTAATTGATAAAAAAATATACAGCAAAACAAATGAGATATATTTAGCAGTTGAAATTTATCTGCTAGAATAGCCTCGATGTACCGTATTTCTCGGACCAAATGACGCATCGGACCATAAAACGCACCTCAAATTTAAGAGAGGGTTTTTTAGAAAAGAATATTTTCTCTTTTGTTAGGTATATAAAGATATTTTCAATTTCTTACTTAATAAAGATAAAATATATGTAATAATATATATATATGTATATATATATATATATATATAATACATATAATAAAATATTCATTTTATTTTAATGTTACCTTCGGACCATAAGATGAACCCCAATTTTAAGTCGATTTTTTTAATGTAAAAATGTGCGTCTTATGGTTGGACCATAAGACGTACCCCAATTTTAAGTCAATTTTTTTATGCAAAAATGTGCGTCTTATGGTTGGGTCATAAGATGCACCCCATTTTTAAGTCGATTTTTGAAT
The DNA here is from genome assembly GCA_907164885.2 of Dolomedes plantarius. Lineage (NCBI taxonomy): Eukaryota > Metazoa > Arthropoda > Arachnida > Araneae > Dolomedidae > Dolomedes > Dolomedes plantarius. Next base: position 162,215,926 of record OU015494.1, read on the forward strand.
GTAAAAAGGTACATCTTATGGTTGGACCATAAGACGCACCTCAATTTTAAGTCGATTTTTTATGTAAAAAGAGGCATCTTATGGTCCGAAAAATACGGTAAATCAAATATTTATAATAGTATGAGACACATCTGCAGATAATAATAATCATAACAAGGAAGAAAGTAAAGAGGGAATTAATAATATTGTAGGGCAGAACAGCTTGTTAATTTTTATTATAATTTCATCTCCTCGCATTTTCTCTCGCCGTCTCTCGATTTTCGTCGACTAAAGTGTTTCGATTTTCTTTCAAACCAAAATACTCGAAATTACTCTCTGGCTAAAAGACAATGATGTCAGAAGAGATCATACCAGATGCATTCAAAAACTAAACAGAGGTAAATTATTGCAATTAAACAACAGAAAATGTTCGTTTATAGAATCACAATACATAAAGGGGAATTTCAGTAAAACGAATAATCATACCAATAGGAATTACGTTATGAAATTAAGGTTAAAAAACAGCTTTGCTCTCATACGCTGTTATGGCGTAATAATTTATTGCATCCAAAAAATGAATTACATTTGTCGAAATGTTCAAAGCAAAGTCTTTGAATGGATTTCGAAAAAAAATCGCCAAATACAATTATTTTGAAATAAGTTACAAAACTTTACCTTGCGGTTGATGTCTAACTGTTGTTATTCTTACAGTTGTCTGGAAGAATATTTTTACGTATATTGTGTTCGTGTCGCCAGATATAGTTACGAATCACAAATGCATAGTTTTTGACAAGGAAAATATTCCTCTTTAATACACAGTGTCAACATTAGAAATCTAAGGGCAAATGAGGAAATAACTGAAGTATTAGTATACCTATAATAATATCTAAAAGCATACTATAACATTAAACTCACACTCCTCCCACTTTTCTAATATCAAACAACTATTTGATATATATTTTACGACTAAATACATATTTCTGGAATAAAAATGCTTTTAATGCCGCTGACCTTATGCTATTTATAGAAAACAGGCAGTTAAACGATTGAGAAGTAAGGGCACCCCCCCCCCCCTCCAAGGTTATCTTTGAGAAATTTAGATATGACCTCCCCATGCTTTCCCATATTTAATTTCCGACAGAGAGTGGGCGAAGAGTCTTTCAAAACAATCAAGTCACCCGCATTCAAAGTAAAGAGAATCCTTTTTCTCTCGACATAATGATCAGTTTAAAAGCGAAATCATGCTCACTTGTAAGTAAATGCTTAAACTATCTTATTCAAAGAGTTTAATTACATTTTGTCAAGTCCAAATATCGCAGTCTTAATTCAGATTCTGTAGCTTGCAATTTGCCTTATTTGTCTGGAGTGTTTTTTTTGGATCTTGGAAATCATTAAGTCATTCAAACATTTTTTTTCCCTTTAAACCTTTTTCCAAAATATTTTTTATTACTTTTATTCACAAGTAAAAGTAAAATCTTTTGGAGATGAATTAAAGGGAAAAGTTCACTGAATAACAGAAAATGCAATTTTCTTTTCGCTTAAATAGACATGTCAGAATTTAATCGTACACATCCATGTCTAGAATATGTTTGAATATTGCGTGGAGTGGGTATTTTATTATGAAGAGCCTGGAATAGAAATGAGTAGAGAATTTCAATAAAAAGGACTTTAACCGGAAGCTCTAGTAAACACCATCATGGTAAACATATACAAAAAATTGCGTAGAGAAAAGGGAGGAGCATTTTTATGGAATTAATCTATATATATAAAACAGTTCCGTAACTGACTCATTCATTCATTCACTGACTGACTGACTGACTGACATACAACGCACAGACCAAACCGCTGGACCTAAAGGGCTGAAATTTTGCATGGCGATTCTTCTAATAGTGTAGGGGTGCACTAACAGAGATTTTTGAAAAATTCTTCTTAGATTTTTTAAAATTAAATTTTTAAGCTGTTTTTTAAACTTTTTTTACGTTTGCATTTAAAATAATGCATAGAGTGTTATAAAATTTATATCACGAGAAAGATCATAAAAATTCCTTCAAAATGAAATTTTTTTCGAATTTTTACCTCCATTTCCTGATTTTTGGTGAATTTTTAAAGATTAATTTTTAGAATTTAATTTATTAAATGCTGATCACGGGATTTCTTTTTCTGGTACTTTCAATAAATTTATCGTCACGTGCGTAACAACTAAATAGACAAAAAAAAAATATTTTTTTCTCTTTCTAATGCAGCAGACGATTGGATATTATCCAAAAAAATGCATATCCCTTACGATTTTATATATATATATATATATATATATATATATAGATAGATAGATAGATATTTTACATCAATTGTATACATTGATCATCGCATTTATTATAAATATATATATTTATTTTTTGGCATAAATTGCATACGTTGACCGTTGTATTTAATTTGAATGCACTCTGCAGCGAAGCGCGGGTTTTCAGCTAGTTTAACCATATAATAGAAATCATCTGAAAAATATTCAGCTTTTGACAAAAAAAATACTACACATTTATTAACGTGTAGAAACAGGAGATGTGAGTGTGGACGTAATTTCATAATTTTATATTCCGTTAAGGCTGCTGTGTACCAAACCCTATTGGATTCGTTCAACTCAATGTTAGCCTATAGAGAAAATTTGTCTAAGGTTTACCGACTTGAATTGAAAGATTTTTTTAAAATTATGCTCTGTAAAAGAGAAAGAAATTTTACACCTTGAGGCCTCTTTCGTTATTAAAAAAAAATGCATTGGGGATCTGGGGGGATCTGGTATAGTGTGTTTTAAACGCTCATAAATTCTTTTGGTGGACGAAATTTATAATATAAATCCTGTTGCAAGGTGCAAAAAAGTTCAGGCTTTCTGAAAACTCCATTTTTATTGGATTATCAGCATTTAAGTAGCTGTAAATGGTAGACAAATTTTCTCCATAGGTTAACATTGCGGTAAGCGAATCCAACAGGGTTAGTACATAGCAGCCTTACGTGTACTGGTCTAGATTCCATCGAATTATAATACACATTTACTGCGTTACAGAAATTCGAGTTCAACGTTTCTTGACTGTTTCGAAAATCTAGAACGTAATGAATCACGGTAGTGTTTCATTTCAGTTCGACAAGAATTTTCACTCCCTTTTATCACGATTCATAGGTGAATTTGAACTGAGATAAGGCTAAAACGAAAGGGTTTTCATAAAAATATCCGCACTGTACTTTCATTTCGCTTGTCATTAAGGCTGCTGTATACTAACCCTATTGGATTCGCTCACTTCAACGTTAACCTATGGAGAAAATTTATCCAAGGATTTCCAACTTGGATTTAAAGATTTTTTTAAAAAATTGTACTCCGTAATAGAGACAGAAATTTTACAACTTGGGCCATTTTTTTTCGTTTTTTTTTAAAATAGAAATACAAATAATATTTTAAAATTTAAATATGGGTGTGGTGGCCCAGTTGGCAAGAGTAGCGGGCCAGAGATCTTAACATCCCTGGTTCGATGCTCATCGCTGCAAATTCACCTCCGTGTTCACTTATGGTGGCCGGGGCACGTAAAATAGGTCGTGGTTGCAATGTCCTCCAAGTTCTGAAATTTACATCTGGAGGTGCGGGGTCAAGTATTCCGGTCTCGTCAGTTGACTCGGTTCAAAATTACGGGACCGGTCATTTAGGGAAGTCTGACTCTGACCCTTGTGGGGCTAATTCAAAACAGGAGCCGCTCCTTTCAGCCAAATAGCCTATTAGGATCTGGTGAATGGAACCACCAACCAGGGGGCATTAGCAACAACAACAACAACAACAACAACAAAATTTAAACTATTCGGGGTATCGTGTGTTTTAAACGCTCATAAATTCCTTTGGGTGAAGAAAATTACTAAATGAATCCTGTTGCAAGGTGCAGAAAAGTTCAGGCTATCTGAAAATACCATTTTTATTGGATTATCCGCATTTATTTAGCTGTAAATAGCTGAAACATTTTCGTCATTGGTTAACATTGAGGTGAGCGAATCCAATAGGGTTAGTACACATCTGCCTTAAGAATTGAGCTGGTATTCTGTGTCATAACTGAAGATGATTAAAAAATACTCAGCTTTAAAACCGAAATTAGATTTAGAATGTTGTAAAGAAAGATTCAAATATACACATTAGTGTATATTTGAATCTTTCTTGAATTAGTGTATATTTGTATAATTCTGCCTCAGTTCTGGTAGAAATCGTGGGAAAACAATAAACAACAGCCTTCAAAATTCTGTAAAGCCATGTAGTTTAATTTTAGGATATTGAAAACCGTGAAATAAGTTTTAATATAGATTTAAAGATCCTTAGGCAAAAGAACGACTGACCAAGAATATTTTTTGTTAAATTTAAAAACTATATTCATATATATAGATGCAATTCCCTCGGAAAGGAACTGGAGTCACAAGTAACAATAGTCTTGTAAATCAGCGTCGGGTCGAGCCTGCATGTGATTGGGCTTATTTTCATTGCAGAATGTTTCACGATGCCTTAGAGCAGTGATTCTCAACCTTTTTTTCGTCACGGCACACTTTTAATAATTTAAATTTTGGCGACACATTAATAATAAGATAAATTTAAAAGAATTTTACTTGGATAATTGGTTGATGTACCTATAATATATTTTGTAAAAATAGCATACAAAATAATTCGCAGTGGTGGCACATTTCAAGAATCTCGCGGCACACTAAAGTGCAGCGGCACAGTGGTTGAGAATCACTGCCTTAGAGGGAAACACTGAATATAGCCTAAGGAAATAACTTGAATCAAATATACTTTTAATAGGACTCATATTCAGTGTCGCGACACTGAAGTCAGCAAGTACAATCAAGTATCAAATAAAACATAATTCTCAGCGAACATATAGAAGCTACAATAATATAACGAATGAAATCAATTTGACTCCAGGATTATAAATAAAAAAAATACCCCAGCTGTTCTATTTTTAACTGGAGGGATCAAGAGAAAATAATCTCCCAAAACTGACGTCACGCTATCCAGTAGGGTCCTTTCCGTGACGTCACTGAGTCTGACGATCCGCATCTCTTTTTCGGTTTTTTTTCCCGACCAACGCCAACGCATTCTCGTGAAGCCGAGCGTTCTGTTCGACAAACATTTGGAAAATGTCTCTGTGTCGGGGGTGAAAGAAGTTCGTGAAAACGACACCGTATGTTTGACTATTATTTTGTCAAACAATGTTATGCCATGCACACGATTAAAAAGGATTAAAAAGGTTAAGCAATGGAAAGAGTACATGAGGTGCGTTGCAGTCAATAAATGGGATTTTCAGTGAACGAACTAGACCGATGCATGATATGGCTTTAGAAAGTTTTCCTTTATTTTATTATCTTCTTCACTCAAAGGATAAATGTAAATTTAAGTAAGAATAACAGTTAAAGAGGCCCCGTCCAAGATTCTTCAAGACACAACAAATTAGTTTAAATAAAAAATTTCTCCAGGGAAATTATAAATGAGATTTATCACAACTGAAGAATGAATATATATGAGTCCCCAAATACCAAAATTTTCTGTTTTTCAATAACCATAATGAGGTATTTGCTAAAATAAAATACACACATTATAATAATAAATTTAAGATTAAAAATAAAAGAAAATTTTCGAAATTAATACAGTGCGTACTTTTTATTTCATAAATTAATAAATTATAAATGACTTTATTTTTCTGCTAAACTAAAAGTGGCATGATAAGAAGTAAAATTATGTGTGACTATATCAATTTTAGTAACGCTTTGTAGTTGATTGATGAGCTTATTGGTGAAGTATGAAGTTCTTTTCCTCTCCGTCTTTTCTAAAACGTGCTGTGATTCTTTCCGAAAATAAGCATGACAGAAACTTTTTGACAAAGTATCATGTCGTTAAAGAAATAAGGTTTCAATAAAAATTATCATACCCGTGTTTTATGCACATCAAGTGTTCCGTTTGCTCCATAATGATTTCCGGTCGTAGTTCCTTCTCAGTGCTTAGCACTGAGCAAAAAGTCAACCACTGAAAGAAAAAATTAAGAAACCGGAACTGATGTGATTTTTATTCAGGGTTAACCCTGTTTTCCTTTTTTTTAAAGATAATGGTAAAAATAGGCAGATGTTTTGCTTTAAAGCATACTTCAGATTAACGTGAATTCAGATGAAGTAAAAGTTTGGATATGATAGATAATTTGTTTTACGTTATATTACAGTGGAGTTATGCATGTTGATATTTCGTGCATGAAAATTTTACACTAAAAAATTTTAAATATTAATTAAATAAACTCCTTTATTCCAGAGGATCTAACTACTTGAATTGGATTTATCCCTTAATCTGCATATTATCTGAAAGCACTTGAAAGTTTACAAAGATTCAAGAGGGTATGGTATTTTGATTAAACGGTATCAGAAGTCAAGAAAATGGGGTAATCCATCGGTGTACAGTCAGCAAGGGTAGCAATTTTATTAGTTATTTGCAGGATAATTTTTTTAGCACGCACATTAAATTGTAATTAGCGATATAGAGCATTTCAACAAACGAAGAGGGTTCCGGAGCTATTTTTTACATAGTATATCCAAGCGAAGTGGAAGCTAAAGATCCCAAAGACATCTAGGTCTTATATTTTTAGAAGCGGCAGTAGTTTTAAACAATATTTCTTTCAGATTTTAATATTTTTATGTTCATTAACAAAATACTAAGCACAGATAAATTTCTAACGTTTAGTAAATTTTGTATCAAAGCACTCACCAGATCTGGCTAAACTGAGTTAATGAGACTACAAAAAAACGTTAAAGATATCACAATAAGGAATGAAAACTATTTCACAATACAATGAGTAGTAAAATCTTTCTCAAAAAATATTTTTTAATAGTACCCTCTAAAACAGAGTAATTTTATCAAAACAAAAGTATTAGTTAATGTCATAACAGCTTACAACGTTTTACTGTTAGGCACGCGACTCGAATCTTACAATCTGAAGAATGTTCTAGCCTTGGCATGTTATGAAGCCTTGTTTTAAATGACTTTTCCTGTCAAATATCGAACATTTATTTCATGCCAACGACACAGGATACCTTTTACTTACTGATGTTTACTTATTTTATCGTATTATCCTCAATTTTTCAACATAAACTTGTTTTAATAAGGGTCCCTAATCCTTTTTTCTAATGGTCTACTACAACTATATGTTTTTGCTCGGATCAAGACTCAGAAGGCTAATATTCCAAACTGAAAACGGGTAATTTAACCATTAAACTAGCCTGGTGGTGTAAGGAATTTTAATTTTGTATGCTTTTCTTAAAAAAAAATCATAAAACAGTATGGTGTAATCGCTTCATATATTCTAAGGGAACAGAAACTTATTAATCAATGTCACTAAAGGCTCGATGACTGTCCAGGGTGGGCATTCGAAATTGTGTTGGAAAAATGAAGAGGTATGGGCTGGACTGGCAATGGTTTTCCTAGCTTCTTATATACATAGGGAGCACTTTTCTTTGAGTGCGTTTACATTAATTTTATAAGCCGAAAGCTTTACGAATTTCTTCCCTAACAGGTCATAGAACTTCAGTCAACAAGAAATTCTGCTGTAAAACAGAAATATTGTCCACGGAAATCTCATTTGAGTGGCAAAATAATTTTAAAAAATATACGAGAAAAAAAATTAATTTTACATCCGAATATATGGATTACGGTAAACAAAATAAAATTTTGCGCCTCTCTAGAAAGTTCCTTTGCATCATAGCCGAAATGAGAGTAGTTTTAGGAACTTCAAATTATTTCCTCATCATAAATCAATCGATCAATCATACGGAGTTGAGATAAACTATATTCCATAACAAACAAAGATAGGAAAATATGCTTCCTAAACTATTGTTTTTAAATTGAATAAAAAACAATTCTAGAAAATGATGCATTAGTAGGTAAACAATTTAAAGTATTCATTTGTTTCTAAAATATCTTGTATACTCATAACATACAAAAACACTACATACATTAAAATCACTTTTATTTGATTTGAAATAAAAATAACTTTAAGGATAAAATGAAATCCTATTTATTCTGGGCAGTGAGTGGTTCTATTCAGTCTCTCTAAGCTAAAGTTTATTGAACTGGAGAGAAACGCTAATGAAAATGCAACAATCTGAGAAATAAAATAAAGATGTATATAGAAAGATAATTGTCTTCCTGCTTCTAAAAGCCCATTTCATAGATTATTTTTCTATCAGCAGGTTGTACCACTGAACTAGTATGAATGCATTATAGTAAAAAAGGAAAATTTGGGAAGAAAGATTTATTATTTTGCTAGCCTACTGCCTAGTATAAAAATTTAAGTGAAATATCAAGTTAAAAAATTAAACATTAAATGAAGGACATAACAAAGAAAACCAACTTTAATTTCAGTAAAACTATTAGACTCACTTTATGGTCAAGCAACAATAATATAAGCCCAGTAGATTAAAATTTATTAGAAGTCGATTACTTGATATGATCGATATAGAGATCGATTAAAGTTATATGAAACCTCTTCAGATATATTGGAGCTATTGTCTCATTTGTTCTTGGAATGGTTTTTCAACGATGATTTATAGATAAATGAAATTTGTTACCCTTGTACTAGGCTACCGAGTATCCAGTTTTAAGGTATAGATATTATAAAATTTTTTCCCATAGTCATAATTTGTCATTCGAGAGTACCGCAATATTTGAGGGATTTCAAGTTTCCTTATTTTGTTGTTTAGCAGGATTTAGAGGCACCGAAGTAGGTGTCTTTAAGTGATATTCTAGATTTTCCTTAATTTAATACAAAATTACTCTGTTCAGTAATAAAAATACACACTTAAAAACAATTACAGATGTCTTTTTACAGATGACCTAAATAAAAATTTTGAAAGGCTCAAAAGAGATGAAAAAAATGATGTTTTGCAGAAAAAAATATGATCTTTATACGTAGCTTCAAAAGAAAAATAAATCTAATATTATTGATTTCAGCCCACACGAATGAGACAAATTCATCAATATATTATTTTCACTCATTTCATGATTTCGTCATATGACTACAAGTTCAGTTGTTTAATGTTGTCGCTAATGAAATCTATGAAAATAAAATATGTATCAGCTAGTATTTCGGGATTTTCCAAGAGTGCCATGTAAAAAAAAAATCAGTTCACAAGAAAATATTCTTTAGTTCCTAGGAATATTTTAAAAGATTTTTTGAATTTCTAACAGTTCCCATGCGTAAAAAGATCTAAAAACATCCTTAAAAAGTAGCCAAATAATGACTATAATCGACACTGGTAGTTTAATATTAATATTGCTCTTAGCAAATCAACAGTCGAAATGTAGATTATCCACCCATCGTCAAATGATTTGTATAGGTTTCATCTCTGTTATGGAATAACGTAGCTTGAATTATATGACTAAGTTATAAATTCATTATCAAAACACATAGATGATATGATACATTCATCTCTAAAATATTCTCAGTATTTATATTACAGCTTTGCATTCTTTTTTTTTTTTGAAGCAATGCGAGGTGTCAAAATTAAAATAGATCCAAAATGCTCATTACATGTTTATTAAGCATAGAACTGTAGCTCATTTCAATACCAACCAAAAACAGTTATGATACGATAAACAATAACTTAATTTCTTTATATGATATGTAATATGTTATTTAGAAATATAATTTCAAATATTAATGGTCATGTTTATTTATAGTGAATGATACTCCTTATATATCGATGATGAATATTTATTTTGATGTTTACGCTTGTCAAGTAATTTAATATCCCGAAATAGTCAATAACTGATATTAAAAGCGCGCGCGTTAAGTAGCTGTTGATCTGAGTCACTTCCACTATCAGCTGTTCGTTAAGACGTTAGCCAAAAGTTGAGGGCAGATTCCCAACTAACCAGCACAACACAGAGTGGATGAAATGCCAGATTGGAATAGCCCCAAATTGAGGAGTTGGGTCGTTGAGGTACTATTATCATCGTTTTCATTTTGCCCAACAAAAGCAAACTTGTTAAATCCTTTTAAATATATATATATATATTTTTTAAAAAAAAAGTTTGTTTGAAGAAAAAGAGCGCCATTTACACATCATTTGTTAGTTTGTATTAATTGTTTAATAGAGAATTTTAATAATTTCATAAAACCAATAACACTTTGCAGTAAGATAAGCAATAATTTTCCAATTAACTAAGTTTCTTCTTTGCATCAGGAAAAAAACCTTTTTCCTAGAGCAAGTTGAAATTATAACTCTTGCATTTTATTCTACTAGTATAAAATGTTAGTATATATATATATATATTTTAAACATGTAAAATGATAAAAAAAAATCTTCTAACAGGTGTCAGAGACGTCTATAGATATTAAAATTCATTAATTTCAAAAACTTACTTTCAAAATTTCCAAAAATTTGAATAAAATAATTGAAAACTATGTTCTAATCATAATTCATAGAAAACAAAAAATATGTATAAGAAAATCTGGCCAAATTAAACGGGATTATAAAGGGAAAGAATGTTTGAATACCCATATCATAAAGAGAGGACTTATTATTAGTTTGCTTTTACATTTATTATCTTTTACCCGTCATATTTTATAGTTTTATTTTAACTGGTCAATTATTTTAAAATATATATATGTACAAATTACTATCAAACATATTGTTGACAATATAAAATACTTCCTTAAGAGTCCAGATTTAGAACTTCAGTTTTAATTGTTTCATCAGTACATAGCTACTAAAGCAAAGTACTGTTAAAATTAATTATTACTCTTAGAACCTAGTCGTGTCAAAATGATAAATACATTACTAACACCGCAGTCTATTATAGAATTTAATGCCCAAACTAAAATTATCGAATTAAATTTTCTTACTTCAAAATCTAAACCTTTCGTATATGAATGTAAAATTTTGACTCATTAATTTTCATTATTTTAAAACACAATTCAGTAGCTTGACATTTTCTCTGAAGAGACAACAGAAACATCTGAGATGGAGAAAAAAAAATTATTTTATTACAACGAGAGAAAATTTGTTCGTCGAATAAGAGAATTTGCATATAAATTTGATATATTCATTCTTAAAAAGTGCATCTGTTAGTACTTTATTTTTGATTTATATAGCTGTATGATAAAATTTTATTGCTTACAAACGTGAAGTATGCGCGTGCATAAAATATACTTGACATATCCTCGAGATAGAAGCTTTATGTAGCAGCATCCTTCATGAGTAATATTTCGACATTGATAATGATCGTGGTTATAACTCTGCTCCTTATCAGAAACTAATGGATCGGATGTCACTTCAGGAAATTTATACAATCAACAAAGTTTGCCGTTAACGAGTAAATGTTGACGAGTGCGGGGATGAAAGTAAACAATTAATCAGTCGGTGGACTAGTCAAGACATTCTATTATATATAACGCAAAAATAACAAGACGATAAAAAGGCGGAATAAATGATATCTTCACCCAGGAACGAACTCTTTCTAGAGCGATTAGCTCAAGAATTGTCAAGGATCAGAGAACACGTTTTGAATATGTTTTATAGTTGCTCAGAGGGATAAAGTTTCTGAGGTTAACATGAGTAAACTTATCCGATTTAATATAAATATTATAAGAGAAATCACTTTCAATTAAAAGAATTTTTGTGTTACAGCAAATGTTCCTACACTTAACTTAGACAAATCTATCTTGTTTATTCTAGTGTTTAAAGTATTTAGTTTAAATCTTCATGTTGAACTTTTATTATCAATATTTATAATGCTAATGATAAGCTTTGAGCAACGAACATTGAACAATCTGAAATTCGTCGCCAGAGATTTTTAATTTTTTGGGGCGATGAGTGGGTAGTATAGTAGAGTGCCTTAATATTCATTTAAGGAAGATAAAGAAAATCATCCCTAAAAAGTTTATTTTATCAATGTCACTACAAAACGTTACCTGATTCATTTATCTGACTGAACCAAATGAACCCTGAAAACTGATAGATTGAAAATAGATTTATTCTCATTACCACGAGTGTTAGCAAGAAACATAGTGATATCCTACAGTTCAGCCTAAAGCTACCTCGTTAAACTTAGAGCTAAGAAATGCAAGTTAAGGTGACGCCAGGTTTAAAAAGTGCAAAATCAGATAACGAGGAAATAGAACCCTAAAAGTATAAAATGATGAAAGCAAATCTGACAACTTGATCACATCAAACAGTAAGCAACTTAACGCTCAATAATCATGGGAACAGTCTCGAATAGGTAAATCTGAATATTTCCTGTAATCAGCGTTGTTGTCTGTTTCCTGTAATCAGATAACGAGAAAATAGAACCCTAAAAGTATAAAATGATGAAAGCAAATCTGACAACTTGACCACATCAAACAGTAAGCAACTTAATGCTCAATAATCATGGGAACAGTCTCGAATAAGTAAATCTGAATATTTCCTGTAATCAGCGTTGTTGTCTGTTTCCTGTAATCAGATAACGAGAAAATAGAACCCTAAAAGTATAAAATGATGAAAGCAAATCTGACAACTTGACCACATCAAACAGTAAGCAACTTAACGCTCAATAATCATGGGAACAGTCTCGAATAAGTAAATCCGAATAATTCCTGTAATCAGCGTTGTTGTCTCAACTACATTTAAAAGCCACAGTCAGTCCGATATCATCTACTTAACTCTACGGGATGCACGAATGGATCACAGTTAGTCTTTTCGAATTGCATTATCTGTCTCTTGAAATCCTCCCCACTAAAGCAATGCTTCACTATAAAACCAAGTTTTCGGAGTTGAGTATCCTTGTACTATATCAAAAAATTTTCACTCTTATACCATTATTATATCAGTGTGAAATAGAACAGCAGATTAAGTGAGGAGGTCAGTTTAATTTTTTCGGAAGTGTGAAACTATTAGAAAGAGAAAAAAAATTCCACAAAAATTCAGAACTAATTTAATGAATATCCCAGTATTTCAATTATACCATCAAAACGTTATATTACTGTTAATCTTAATAAAGATGAAATTCAAATATTGCAGTTTCATTGAATCTCAAGAGCGCTGTTGAACGGGTTAGTCAGAATATCCAATGATTGTATTTTTTTATGATAAATAATAAAAATAATAATTGTGAAGATAATCAGATCATTTTAACATTCTGAAATGTAGCCTTTTCACTAATTTGTATTTCCTTGAATATTATTAAAAGCTAATTTAACGACAGAAAATTCTTGGAATAAAAATCGAAACAAAAATATAGATTCAGAAAGTCTTCAAACACGGAATTTCTTTACTCAAAGCAAAGTAAACAGATTAATCAGCCGATAGCCAAGTGGTCCTAAACCCAATTTATAAAAAGGATGAGTATATATGGTAATAATTAACGAATATGTTTTATATTTTACTGCAGAATATTGAGCGTATGAGAAGAAACAAGTGCAAACACTTTCTTTCAACATTCTTGTTTGAGCTTAATTAGCTCTGCTATATCTATTTTCGGAAAATTAAATATACTTTTTAACATATTGTTCTGATAGAAATTAACAAAATGAACCAAGAAATATCTTAAGGAAATGAGACATATTTCTAACAGTACTTTGAATAAAATATAAAGGAAATTCTCAATGAAATTAATAGTGTAAATATTTGTCTTACTTTGAAATGTTCTGACCGAATCACTTATACGCAGAAAGTGGGTAATGAAATCAAAAAGGGGCAAATTGTTTTACGGCGTAGTCGATAGTTCAATGATTGCTGAAACTGTAAACAGATCGGATGATAATAAATTGATGTTAGATAATTTCTTGAAATAAAAATGTAAGAAAGGAACTCTTCCCAATGTATTCACAGATGTATGTCAGAAGATATTGCACAGATATTATAACTGAACCAGAATGAATTCAAAAGTGAACGACAATGTAATTGGCACATTCTTAAAAGGAGTTTTTAAGGCCTTTTGGTTACAAAGTTTTCAAGATTTTATTTATGCAGATTGATGAATGTAAGATTTCATTTTAAACCACATAGGAAGCTCGAGGAAAACATATTTACTTTAATTCATTACCTGAATATATACGGCGTGATTAATTTAAATAAATTTTAAATATAGTATATCTAGTTTCTTTTTCTGTTCAGATAACATTATCTAATTATAGAAAAGTGAAGAAGCAGGTTTTGAAATAAATAAATTGTTCAGATAAAAGCCCACTTGTAAAAGTACTTGATCTTAAACACTTGACTTATATATAAATGGAGTAATCTTACAATAAATTTATCTTTATGAAGCTTCGAAACCATAATTTTAATAAATCTTGTTCGTAACGAAGTTCATTTACCAAAAATTCTAGTGCGTTTTAGAAACTACAGGCAATATGTCATTGGTTGTAAACAACCGATATAATATGCTAATTCAGGGGCAGCCGCTGGTGTTTAACCCAGTTCCGCTTATATTCTATTTGACCCGCTACCTAACAAAAGAGTGGTCATAACTAGGCTGTAGAAATCGTACGTTTTTCCACCCTCCACACCCGGTATCAACACGCCAGTCTTTATATTCTAATTAGCGCAAGCAGAATAGGTCATTATATGCCGGTTGTTGAAGCACGTTTGCGATGCGACATAACTTGATTTAATATAAATAACAGCAGATAGTTGTTTTTTTTTAATTCCTACAAGTTAACAAGTGAATTAAACTTTCGTCTGAAGGATTGTTCGGTTGGCAACTTTAAATGATCCAGATTAACTAAACTAGATGTCTCAGGTGAAAGTATGTTAAATGAATCAAGTAAGCGGTTTTCAATTCCTGCGGCAAATCTGGATTGTAAAAAAAAAAATACACAACGAATCTAATATTAAACAATGAGATAATTATTACAAGAAAGAACTGGTTTTAAATTACTCTGTTGGAGACACGGGAATGTATTAAGAGGCTTTAATAATGTCCACTGCTATCTGACTGAAATTCACGCTAAATATATCTTAAATAATGAAAATGTAATGCTGCCCATATTTTTATTTATTTAACGTAATTTTATTAAAATATACAGATTAAATTCAAGAGCTAAGTTAAGGGAAAGGAAGAATTGAGAAGAAAACTTATAACAACTACCGTCCAAATAAAAAGTTTTATAGTGTAGTATGTTTCAGTATAACTAAATTATAATGATGCATGGAAAGATATTCGCCTGACACATGAGTATATAAGTGTGAATACGTCAGTACATATACATATACATATATATATATATATATATATATATATATATATATATATGCATATTTACATGTAATTTTAACCATCTCGATGAAAGTCCCACTAATATTTCAAGTGTATATTTATGAGCCCATGAGAATGCATATTGAACCTTACTTTCCACCAAAAATATCTATGTTTTGAAAGAACATTTTCTAAAGGCTTGGAATCTTTCAAATTAGAGAAAAGTACCACTTTTTCCACATATTAAAGAAACAGGTCCCATTATTATGAGAATTATCAAATATTTTGACTACGAAGGGATAAAATTATTATTAATAAAAATATTTAAGGTGGAATTATATGTAAATTGAAATACATGCTCAAAATTTCTTTCATGAGCCAATAACAACGTCAGAAGAAATTCTCAGGGAGAATCTTCAACTTAACTAAATCATAGTTTTCACTTTGAATCCTTTACTTCCTTGTCAATTATAAAGTCTTCAGGTACTCCTTAATAATAACTGCACGAAGAATTTTCTATTAAGTCGTCAACAAAGATCCAGACAGTGGTATAAAAACTTGATTCTCACTGTGATAACTCTTAGCACTGTCGGAATAGAAACAAAATGCATACATTTATTAAAAATAAAATCGCGAACAATAGACACATATCTTACATTTCATCTACCTCCAGCGGTTCCGAAATTTTGAAAGCATCAAGACCCCTCTAAAAAAAAGAAATATTTTGGCTTATCACTCCTTTTGCACGGTAGTTTTATATTATACTACTATAATATATAACAACCGTACTATAATGATAATAAGCTTTTTATCTGAAATAGAAAAACCTTTTTATATATTTTTAAATACTATTCATTTATGAGTAATTTAAACATAGCACTTTTACAGTGCCATTGTCAGACGTTGTGAAAAATGATTAGGGATTTTGGGAATATATAATTATCATTTTTCATGGAAGCTGTGCTAGTGGTAAGTATAATATTCATTCAATCACATATTCGTAATGTCACGTTCACTATTTGCCATCCCATCATTTTCCCCCTATCTATCAAAATCACTCGGTTTTGATCTATTACAAAAGACAAAATTTTTCTTTTGCGGAACCTTCATTATTACATTGCGGTCACAGTTTCTAATTCATTGCGCAATACCTTGCGAATACCACAGAGAGGTAAAAATGATGCAACGAACAAGGAAAAAAATTACTTAAAATTTAAAGGTTCTACCTTTTTATTTGATGAGTTTAATTTATGTAACTGCGCTAACCAGTTAAAGTGTTCTAAAAATTTCTAAAATCCTAACGTTTTCAGTATATGAAAATTGTGCATTAAGAAACATAAATCACTACCACCATTGTTATCCAGGCAAAATTTTTTTAGTTCATTTACTAAGGTAAGTTAATGCCAAGTTATTGCTCAGTTAAATAAATGTAATGTGATTACAGTTATCCTACTCATTGTAAAAGTTAAATTAGTAATGGCAGATTTTAGAATCGTGATATAAATCCACACAAAGATATTAAATAAATATAACAGAACTTTTAAAGGTAAGTATTTTTATAGCAAAATCTATATAAACTAGCAACTTAAATCAGAGGTTTGTCGAAATATATATTTTCTAGGAAAGTTCCGCGGTTTCAGTGCTTCGGAACCACTGTTCTCGCTTAAATTTTGTTGCATTCCTAATCTATAACTTTCGGAAAAGGAACATAATCTCATTCTTTGGATGCTTTAAGTACTTCCAATAAATGACAGTCATTGTTGGTAGGTATAACAAACCTAAGCTTAAAATTACGAGGTTTTTTTTTCTTTCCTGGGTGAAGTTACAATAACCTTGTGTAGTTTTTTTAAATAATTAATGGGCTCTGCGTCCGTGGCGCGCTTTACGTTAAGAACAAAAATCGTAACCGTCTAGTGACCTAATGACCAAGGTTCTTGGCTGACCGTCCCGTCTAGGAAGCTCAAGGTACGAGTGCTTCGGGAAAAGTGTGTAGGAATTAGTAGTCACAACACATTCAGTGGCTTGAATAGATTTTGAAATGCCCGCATTTTTGGAGATATTTACGAAGGTGGAGAAAATTAATTTCTTCCTCATTGTGCGATGATGAGTGTGTCATAGCAATGCGGAAAGTTAGGAATAATTTTTATGTAATTTTTTTTTTATATTTTACACCAATATAAAAACCCGAAAATGAGATGAAGGCACTTCGTCTTTCTCTAAAGAGATTTCTTTTTTCCTGCGTGAATGCACTTTGATAAAATGATCATACAATAGATCCATCAATTATGAAATTAAAATTACTGCAAACTAATATTATAACGAATAATGAAATTATTAAAGCACCCTCCCTTCTCTAATAAAATATCAAACAATCTAGTTACAAGCTTAAAACATCTTACAGGCATTGAAGAGGTTTTTAGGGCATAGCCCCTTGACCATTAGAATGTGGCGAAGTTTCTTGATTATATTAGGCTTTTTGAAAACGCGGGAAGTTCAAAAATTTCCAGACACCTTGCTTTGCGGATAAAATATCGGATACACTATTAACTTTCCCTCTTCAACCATTCAATTATTTAAAACTCACTTTCAATCAACTCAAAAATTATAAAGCATTTGTTTTCCAATCAGATAATTTCATATTAGAAGTTACAAAATATCTTCTAAGTTCTTAAAAAGCCTGAAACACTTCATTAAAATATATGTAGTGAACAAGAAAATTACTATAGGCATTATTTTCCCACCAATAACCGCAGCAGTGAAATTTGGGGGGATAAAACTAGTAGTTGTGAGGCAATTTGGCATTTAAGAAAAGCGGAAGCGAGTTTCAGGCGGATAAAGGAATGCTGGAATTATGGCTGCCACCACTTTAACCATGAGTCGGTATACTTCATGCGCGGATTACATGATCCATGGTTTAGAGTCGACTTTGTTAGTGTCTCTGTGGTTGATCCAGAACTGACAATTTAGCGTAATCAGTTTCGTCATACTCGTTTTCTGTAATACTATTATTTTTCCCACTCTTAAAGCTGCTGTGTACTAACTCTGTTGGATTCGCACATCTCAATGTTAACCTTTACAGAAAATTTGTCCAAGGGTTGCCGACTTGGATTGAAAGATATATATATATATATATATATATATATATATATATATATATATATATAAGACATAGTTGAAAGATAAAAACCAGTATGAGCACTAAAACTACTTGCAGCCAGGAACTAAAAACATGAAAAGATAAGAATGAAAGAGGTTTTTGACAGCATCAATTCATCAGCGATGTCGATACTGTCTAAAAACCAATGGATTGTTTTTGATAAGTATGATCTAAACAATAAACATACTTAGACACCGTACAATTCATGAGAAACTGTTGTACTCCGTAATAGAGAAAGAAATTTTACACCTTGGGGCATTTTTCGTTTTTTCAAAATGCAAATAACATTTTAAAATTTAAATTACCCGGGGAAAATTACTCTGACTCTGGTAGAGTGTGGAATTTATGTAAGTGTAAATAGTAGACAAATTTTCTTCATAGGTTAACATCCAATAAGCGAATCCAATAGGGTTAGTACACAGCAGCCTTAACCGTCTGATGTATCTCTCGATTCTATGTTTGAATTACATTTTCTTCAAACATACCCAAAACACTTCGACTGTACGTCCTGTTAGACGAAATTTTCTTCTTTTGTAAAAATACCAAATGGAAAAGTCATACAATAAATCATTCCAAAGCTGTGTTTAAACTGAAATTTCAATGATCTATGCCATTGTTGATTTAGTACTTTCCTGAAAGCTTTATTGTTGTTAAATATATCATCTTCCTTGACATATAAAGCTGTATGATAAGCATTACATTATACACTATGTTTCAAATTCCCCAGTTTAATAACTTTCAGTTATCTTAGTTAACAAAAACATAACACATAAATAACTAAGAAGAGATTCATTTGGTTCAGATAGACATTTCCATGTATGACAAATATTTGATTTACACGTCGAAAGATATCCCATAATCAATCTCTGCCAGTAAATTTGATGATTTATTCACGTATGTATATGGGAATTATTATTGAAAATAATCTTTGTACGTTTAGTGGCTGTAGGATAGTGGCAAAGTCCTTCCAAATATAATGATAGTGGAATAAGAAAATTTCACATTTAAATTAAGTGGATAAAGAAAGATGATTTCAAAGCAATCCATAAGAGCAGTGATACACTATAAGTTGGTAGGATTTGACTAATTTTACATCATTTCAATATTTCATGAAAATCTATCGTATTCAGCTATCGAGTAACATTAGATTTAGATCACTGATTAATAGAGACCGTCATTTATAAGGCAGGATTTATGAATAAGTAACCCATATATTTTCAGATTATTGTCTCCATTGTTGTTAATAGCCTTTTCACTGATTGAGGTTTGTATTTCAAGTACATTAGAGAGAGGTGGAAAACGTGGAAAGACATTTGATCTAATTGACTTGAGAATTATTTCGAAGTGTAGATAGTATAAGTCACACAGAACAAAGTTAAAATAAAGCCTAACTAGAGTCACTTAGAACACATATAACGATGGAAAGCAGCTATAATATTCTAAGCTTTTATTTCCAAAATTTGTCTACCAAGGTGCGAGATAACCAGGAGGGAAAGATGATATCCTTTACTATTAAATAATACAAGGAATTTTTTTAATGTAATAGTAGCGTTCATGGCAACACTTCATTGTTTGTTTTACATAAATACAATGCTAAAGAAAAAGACTACTGTAGAGTGAATAAAGCACATACCCCCAAATCAAACGAGAAAGAAATGTAACCGATTATTAGAGGAAGAGAATTTCAACGCGCCTTTCACCAAACGTTTTATAATTCTTAGAACCATATTAAATACCGGTAACCTAAAGGTCAGTCATTTCAATTTGCTTCTCAAATTCGTGAAGTTTTTCATTTTCAGTTTTGTTTCTCTTTGGAATCGTGGCCAGTTTTGCAAGTTTTGTCTTTCAAGAGCCAGGTTTTCCGCGACCTGTTACCACAAAGGTTTTTACATGGTAAATTCTTGGTTTAGCCGTATGTTGGGTAAGGGAAGTTTAAGGAAGAGTTTGAATTCCGAAATTTTAGGATCTTTTACAGTAGACACAAAAGTATAGAAAATTATACGTTCAGTTTTTTGAATGTACACCAATAAATGGGAAAAGAGCATTTTATTACAATTTTTTCCCTATGTTATTGGCATTGCATTCTGAAAGCTTTAAAGGGAGATATTTTCATCACTGACAGCCTATATATATATATATATATATATATATATATATATATATATATATATATATATATATATATATATATATATATATATATATATATATGTAGTGTGTGTGCCTATAATATTTTTAAATTCTAGATTTTTTTCCATTAATAGACGATAAGGTTAAGCCACAAAACTGATGGTATATTTAATGAAATACACTTTTTAATCCTTTACTATTGGTTTTTAAGGGATCGGTACCAGTAGAAATAACTTTAATTTTCATAATTTATGGCTATTTTGAAAAAAAAATGGCTGAATCAGAATGAGTTTCAATAAAGTAATTACTGATCAGACTTGACAAATCACTGTACGTCATTTCAAAGATTTTTAGCAACGATGATAAAGCTGTATAAAGGAAGAAAGATATCAAGATATCAAAGATTTTAGATGGAAGAAACTGGAAGCATATATGCATACATGCCGTCGTACATATAAATGTAGGTGTGTACTGGGAGAGTGTTTAGTATGCGTATAAAATGGCAACAAGAAACTTGTAAGTTTCATTTTAATGTTTCCTTCAAAAAGTCGTGTTTGCTTACGTACGTTTTCTCCATTAAACACAACGTATGAACATTTAGAATTTTGCATTTCTGTTTACTGAAAGTTTGAATTTCAATTTATAACGAAATTAATTTATCCAGTTAACGAAAATTTGATATATTAAGAGAAAGTCATGCACTGCCTTTTATCTTTACTACAGACCTTGATACAGTTATAGCCTAAGGTCTTTGGAGCATGAAATTTAAGCAAAGACCTTAAGGCAAAAAAAAAAGTGTTATAGTACAAATATGCAATTATAACACTTTTATCCTTAAGAATTTATATTGATTCTAATAGGGGATAGAATATGCGATCTTTAAAAAAAGACTCGAGAATTAAAAGTTAAATCTACTTAGCATAGATTATAACAATGACTTAAACTTATCTTATGAAATTCATGTTAGATAACTTTCTTGGGAAGTAATATACACAGATGGGGATGAATTATCTACCATTCTTCTTTTTGCATTTCTTGCAAAGCTTTGCATCACTGACATTGACTTTTCTCCTTTCCTAAAGGATACGCTATCAAAATAATAAGTAAATGCAAAATGGCGTTCCACGCTACTTCCAGCAAGCAATCTTTCACCGAAATAGGGTCACAATCTAATAAGCAAGTATAATTTTTTCCTATTTTTTGGGGGTCAATTCATTTTTATGCAGGTTAAAGGCTTTCAAAGGCATGTCTCCACCCTACTAACTGTCTGATAGAGATAAAAGCAATATCTTTTGTCCAAGAGTCGAAGTACTTGATGATGTACCCAGGCGTGCTACAGTTGTCTATACCGATATTCGTTACGCTTGTTTTTTCACGTAGAGCACCATGAATAATAGTTCATAACATCTGACAAAAGACTTGAGGTGTCCCTTCAATAATTTCTCATAAAGGGCATCATAATATATATATATATATATATTTCTCTTTTATTACCTTCAATTTACGAATAAACTACTTTCATCTTGTTGAAATTTGCCGTAGAATCAATGCCAAAAATTTCGAACCATGTTTTTAAACCTTATATTAATCCGTCCCTCCCCTCCAAAATAATAATGATAATAATAAACGTTTAAAGGCAGGAGACACTGTTTTCAACTTAATTGAACAGTAAGCGTTCTATCACTTTGACAAGTGTCTTTTTTTACTCTAATACGCAGTTTACTAATTTTCTTCAGTTAACTCTTGATCGTTTTATAACATGTACATTAAATCTTAATTATATACTTACTCAAATGTAAAATGCAAAACACTAATATTATTTTGGGTCTTACCATTCATATAAACAGAATGTCCGAATCAAAGATAATCGATCAATTTTTCAGACAGGAACAAACTAACAAACAAAAAACTGTGGCTCTAGATTTTGGAATTGTAAGATACAAGATATACAAGAACTTGAGATAAATATCAGACCTATAACGCAAATGTAAGACTTCAGGGAAGATCATTATTTAGTCTCCGTGAGTAAAATACGTAACAGCAGTTATTAAACATAGGCCTGTATTTTTCTTAATTTTGTAATACAATATTCAAGAGGAATTTCGTAGAATTAGTCAAGTTATACCTGCAGTGTCAAGATAGAATAAGACTTTGTAAAAATGTCCAGGCTTTGTTTATAGTGAAGATTTTTAGACATTAAAATAAAAGTGAATATTTCACACTTAAAAAGCAGTCTATACTCAGCCTATTTTTCATATAATTCACATATTGGTTTATTACAAAACCCTTCAATGTGACAGGAAATGTCAGATAACCGATATTTACTTACAATAATCAGTACTCTGATTACCGTTTACAATTTTAGACATTAATATAAAAGTGAATATTACACACTTAAAAAGCCCTCTTGATTCAGCCTATTGCTCATATAATTCGTATACTGGTTTATTAAACTTTTACAAAACCCTTCAGTGTGAGAGGAAATGTCAGATAACCGATGTTTACTTACGATAATCAGTACTCTGATTACCGTAGAATCAGATAATCAGAATGCTGATTACTTAGGAGAAAGTAGAGACAAAAGCAAAGTAAAAAATACACAATGGCATTACACGCAACAACACACGAAGTTTAAGGTTCATCAAAATAAAAATTTGAAACTGCTTAAGTTGCAACCCCATATATTTTTAATAAGTAGTAAAACTCGTAGAATTCATCAAGGATAAGCCAAGTTTTGGTATCACTTTACAAGACCCTGAGTAGATTTACTATATATACTACATAGCACTCGTCTCCATATTAAATAACAGACATTTATTGATCCTTCAGCAAAAGGCAGTGAATACATTGAAGACAAACGATATTCATTTCCGCTGACGAATTTATTCATTCCGCTAGCAATATATGTCTCACGGCACATGGCTCAAAATATGAAACTGACGAACGTATAAAGAAAAATACTTACTTTTATATTTAGTTGCTATTACCCTCTGAGTGGGTTTAAAACTTTTTTTTCTCAATCTCCGTCGAAAATTCCATATTTCGAAATTCTTTTCTACAAATAAATGGTTTCTAGCCATTGTTGTCTGGGAGATGGCGGAAAAATATTCCGGGGAACAGTACAACTCATTTCGCTCACGGGGGTTGAATAGTCTCTTTACACTATACAAGGAAACGTGGTCTATAACTGCTAATGAATATGTTAGAGATGCATTTGTTGCTTATCCTATGAGGGTGTTGTCATGAGAACATAATTTTCTGCACGAATTTTATGAAATAATTTCGTCCTTGCTTCCCATACTTTAGGTAAGTTCACCGGTCTTAGTTATTTAGAATACCGGTCTTAGTTATTTAGATGAGTAATAAAATCACTAGCTATGAATTAATTATCTTTATTTATTTAAAATAGTTATATTAATTTGAGGTTCGTTTGAAATGCCTAACATTAGTTTCCACATGAGATTAGTTATTTACAGCCACCCGTTAGATTAATAACAAAACAGATTTTAAAATATTATAGTTTTGGATAAAATAATAAAATAAAAGGTATAATTCTATAAAAGGGCTATTTCAGCTACAAATTTACTTCTTTGCTCAAAAATACTGAGCGGAAAGTATGCAGTTAATTCAAATATTTTTTTCTCTTTTATTTTGATTGTAAAGCATTTTTTTCTATTTTTAGTGAAAGAAAATTCTTTAAAATAATTTTACACAAAAAACAAAAAAAAATGTTTTTTGCTAAATTTATTCTAAGGTAACTAAAGAATATGGCCAATAGAAATTATTAAAGAAAGAAAAATATAGTTTATATTTAATGTTTTAAAAGTTTATTGAAGTCTACTATTTTGGGAGAATAAGCTCCAAATGCTTTTCGTCATGTAACATTGACAGGAATACCAAAATTTTGGAAACAGATTGCACAAAATCCCATTTGAGAGTTACTCATAAATCTTTCAGCACTGTGTTGAAACAACACGCAATACAAAGAATAAAAGAATGTTCAAAACTAAATAAAATCAACCGAAAGGTACGTTTATATTAGTCAAAAATACACAAATCATTTAGTCACAACGTTGGTTTTGTTAAATCACGCATAACTTCTAGAAAAAGAAATACAAACTGTCAAAAAAAAGATCAAGTTGAACTCTTGAGTGCAGTGCGTTCATAAACTAGCCTACTACGTGAAAGAAAACAAAAAAATGTGGAGGTATTCAAATTTCAAGCATAGTTTCTTAAACAGGTTAGAGGACATTATAATTCATTATTATAACTTTAGGATGCCATGTTTTAACTTTTTCCCACTCTAATGCATTATCTTGGATTAAATAAGCTACGCTTTAAAACTAACCTCATTCCTATGCATAACTGTGGATTTAAGAAGCTACACTGGGATATGAGACATATTTCAAGAAATAGGAATGTTACAGAAATAAATTTAAATTACTTAAGGTGTAAATTAGCCTTTTTAGAACACTAAGCATTTAAATCAACCTATTGTGGGAATATTGCTAGAAGTAAAAATAATACGTAAATGTAGACTAGACCAAGGAAAATTATCTTAAGATCTATGAAATATATGATGCTGCAGTTAAGCATTTTCAGTAATACTCTTTTTGAACAGTTCGATAGATGGTTGAAAATAGTTTTTAAACAGTTGAAGAAGCAAAAAAAGTAAATTGAGATCTGGAACTTTGTTTTCAACTTTCGCGTCTCAGTGTTTCTTTTTTCATTTTACTACCTAAAAAAAAACATAACTATATACATCACTATAAAATTATTTTATTAAGTTATGAAAGAATATGGGTATTTCATTTTTAATGTTTCATCACAAAAATGTAAAATTGTTTAAAGTCCCATTTTAAATTTGAATTTTAAAATTTATAAATAAATGATTAATGTATTTAAAAAATAACATCTCATTCCTCAGACTTTTCTACGAGGTCATTAGCTGGGAACCAGTAAAAGTCACGATTTCAAAGCCGTTAACCCTTCGTAACCTAAATTAAGTAATGAAGAAATTTTGCTGACTGAACTTTACAAAACTCTTCACTGACTTTTATTTTCTGTGTTCTTTTGTTTACTTTACTGCAGATATAGATTAATGAAATTCTTTCATCTTGGTTGCTGTAAAACGAACGTTTAAAGAACTTAAAAAAAATAATTATAATGTAACCATACAAGAGGATTCCCTTCACAGGATAGAAAAATGTCTTTGAAGTTTAATAATTAAGATAAAATTAGGAATAAATATTTTGACTTTATTGATAATAAATTTCTAATATCGATGTGAGTTGATTGCAATAGTTTTTGATCATATTTATCAAAAAATAAAATAATATCACAAACATTAACAAAGGATTTTCCCACCGATCGTTGATGCAGTTAAAATTAGGGAGAATAAACATCAGATTAGCAAAATAAGAAGTAGGGAAATAAGTTTTGTTTTGATACAAAATGAAGTAAATTTTTTTAAAAATGAGTTCACTAATGAATCCCCATGCTTCAGCTCATCATAGAACACTAATTGATATTACTGGCACTGGATGCTAAGCAATGAATTCTGTAACTTTCTTAACATATTTGATTCAGAGAGAAAATTATTATTAAAAACGATAAAACATACAAAGGCATTTATCAATGGCTTATAAATTAAACCCATCTAAGCAATACAACGAAGAAACCTTTTAGCTAAATTTTACAGAGCAGTTAAAATGCACTGAAACACCACTCTGCAATTTATTTGAATTAAAGGAAAGTAAAAACTTAAAGGGAAAACGAACGCAACACAGAGATTAATAATTGAATGTAAATGATAACAAAACTATGAAACACATATTTTCAGAGAACAATGTGCTAATATCAGCTTGCCTGCAATATCGAACGATGATAAAAAATAAAATACTCTATCGATACAAAATGCTTTAATGTGAATGGTATTTGAAAAAAGAGAGTTCTTTATAAGGCCAAGATAGTTGAGTGACTAGAATACCGGCCACAAGATCCGAGCAGACAATTATCAAACTTTTTACACATTAGTGTTTTATTCAAAGAAACATATCTTTTCATACCTCGATAATTATCGAATAACGACACTATACATAGTTACTATCAAATACTTTTTTGTCAGATTAACAAACATATAATATTTTAAAACAAGTAGGCACACTTCCATTAAACAATTTAATTTTTATCCGTACTCTTTATTAAGTTAATTAAATCTATTACCTGCTATTAAATGTTTTAATATACGAATATCAAAATTGAATAAGCCCTCAGTGTTCAATCGGATGCTCTTCAAACACGCTATTAGAATAATACATCACGCGTTTTTCTATGCTGATATAATTTACTTTTTTTTTTAAACTTTTCTTTTGTAGCATTGACCGGTTAACATTACCTTTACAACCTTTCTAAAAAGGCAGGGGAGTGGGCAAACTTTTTTCCTTTTTGTATTTATACGTATTTTTTAAATGATTACTTTTCCTAATTTATGACTTTAGAAAAATCCTTATGCATATAAAAAGAATTTACACAATTTGAAATTTTGCCTTGCCCGTTTAGCAATTGATATAACTGCCACACCAGTACCTCTGTTTGTATTTTATGAATAAAATTTCAATCAATTTTAACGGACAATTTTTTTTCCAGGGCAATTTTGGGGTTCAGAAAAATATTTTCAGAATTTTTGCACTAAGTGAAAAATTTCCATGGCAGTTTAACGAAAATAGAACAACATTAAAAACAACAACAAATAAAAAACGCTGCACAAAATTTCACATAGATAACTTGCACAGGATTTTATATATGTCCTTTAGCACAGGCGTGTCCAACCCGTGGCCCAGTACAGCGAGTCACGCGGCCTCATAAGGTCGTAAACATGACCTTTCTTCTTCTTCGAGAAAAATATTCCTCGCTTCACAATCACGCGTTATCCATGTCATCGCCTATTGACTTTACATACATTCGTGAAAAACTATTTTAAAGACAAAGCACACGAAGAGTAATATTCGATAAAAAATTTCTTATGGGTGCCTTAAGAACTCTCTAAGAACTATGACCATTTCCATTGAACCAGATATTAATGTAATTGTTTCTCAACAACAAACTCAAATATCCCATTCAGTTTTATGTTTATATTTAGGTCTTTTTTTTATGCTTTAACAAAGTAAACAAAGGAAATTTGTAATTTATATTCATTAACTATATTATATACAGGGTGCCCAGGTATCCAAAAGTTATGGCTTATTTTTACGGAATTACCCTTTAGAATTTTTAAAAAAAATATTTAAATAGAGAGGACATCTCACCAAGTTTTAATATCAATAAATTTCGATGTGTGCACTTTTTGTCGCTCGACAAACGTCTAAACGGTAATCCAGTTCTCTCCGAGTGACGAATTACTCTCCAAGTAATTAGACTCTCCAAGTTATTAGACGAATTACTTGAATGATAAGCTTTTTCAACTCATCCACAGTTTCAGTTTTTTTGTTTCCACACACATTTTTTGCTTATATACTAATAACTCCTGATATGCTACGAAACACTTGGAGAGAACTGGATTACCGTTTAGACGTTGACGTGCTACTAAAGGTGCACACATCGAAATCTATTGATATTAAAACTTGGTAAGATGTTCTCTCTATTTAATGTTTAAAAAAAATTCTAATGGGTAGTTCCGTAAAAATAAGTCATAACTTTTGGATACTTTTACCTGCACTTTACACATGGCTAAGGAAATCAATCTTCCAGGAAAATTAAAAGAATGGGCACTCATGCTTTAGTCCCGGACCCTGCTGAAGAATCAAGCAATCAAGTTATTTCCAAACTAAATAAATTTTCAGAAAAAACAAACTAGATTTATGCGAATGTAATAAAACAATAAAAAGACGTTTCTCCTCATAAATATTGTGCTAGAGAAAAGAATATTAGGATACGAAAATCTGTGCAATATTGCATAGTCATCTCAAAATTTATTTAGTGGCGTTTCCTGGATATTTTGAATGTTTTACGCATTTGCTAGACAGGGTACCATCAACAAGGGCATTTTTGAAGCGCAGACAAACGCGGAAAAAACAGTGTATGTGCCTTTTAAACAGCAGTTAGCTATTTATCTTTCGCAGTCGAGCGACAGCGTAAACGCGCTTGGAGGGCAACGTTACCACTCAGTGAGATTCATCGCCCTCGCTTCTCCGAAAAATGTCGCCAAGGCAAGGTGATTTGATAAAATAGTAGCCTACTTTCTGGAGGCTTTTATTCTTCGGAAAGGAGACGTGTAGTGTGAGGATGTGTACTACGTTGGCCGAGGATAATCACACTCCGATCGCTCATTGCTAAGGTTTATTTAGAAAGGGAGCGCAGATTAGCTTATTTAACGATGCTTTTCATCCCATTATATTCTGCTTAAAATATAGAGAGCAATTTCCATTGTTAAAGAAAAAAGTTGGTTTTTCAATAATCATTTTTCAATATTCAATACCTCAAATATGGATAGATCCACTGTCACTCCTAGACTTTACTTTCCTTTTAAGTGGAGTACCCAGTTATGCATTTGGGAATGCATGTGTGTGTGTCTATATATATATATATATATATATATATATATATATATATATATATATATATATATATATATGTATATATATATATATATATATATATATATATATATATATGTATATATATATATATATATATATATATATATATATATATATATATGTGTATATATATATATATATATATATATATATATATATATATATGTATATATGTATATATGTATATATATATGTATATATATATATATATATATATATATATATATATATATATATATATGTATATATGTATATATGTATATATGTATATATATATATATATATATATATATATATATATATGTATATATATGTATATATGTATATATATATATATATATATATATATATATATATATATATATATATATATATATATATATATATATATAAAGAACGATAAACTTGTTGGCGTGTGTGTCATTATTTCATAAAAATGAACAGAATCATCAATATATATAATTAGATATCCTGCCCTTAAGCATAGATTGAGCGATTGGGGTCAAGTAAGTTTCATTTACTCGTAGTCTTATATCCAAATGAAGCCAAATGAAGCTACATCGCAATGTTTCCATAGATATACCACATAATTGATGACATATGATTAAAGTTAAGATAAAGTGAACAGACGGATTATATCATTTGGTATCTTCAGAAATATTGTAGTTTTATTTCATCTAATGTATAGGATCATGACGACAGCTCTAGAGGATTTAAATTAAACATTTAGGATCCAATGCACTTAATAAACTTATAACTCAGCTTTAATCTAGCCTACTGCATCGTGGTTTTGTTCACTATACATGAAGTCTAAATCTAGTCGTAGTTAATATAACTATTGTGTAATATGTTCGTAACTATCACTGTGGACTTATTCAATTTGGGAGATTTCAATTTAAAATAATACACCCCTACATGTGCATGTAGCTGAATTCACATATAACTTAGCTATAATACTGAGTATAATTCCCAGTAATTTGAGA
Organism: Dolomedes plantarius; assembly: GCA_907164885.2. NCBI lineage: Eukaryota > Metazoa > Arthropoda > Arachnida > Araneae > Dolomedidae > Dolomedes > Dolomedes plantarius. Next base: position 162,246,007 of record OU015494.1, read on the forward strand.
TTAAAGTGGCATTTTAGAAAATTCGGAGAAAATCTAGCACCAGCAGATATCCAAAACTTTTCTCAAGTTCAAACCCTGAGGATTAGCATCTCTTACTATCCGTTAACTATTGCAGAATCACTAAATCTACTTCTAAGGATGAATAGAATACTGGCCATAAGTTAAAGAAATAATCATTGTACATAATGAAATTTGCAAGTTTTAAATATTTCTTCAGTTACAGATGCATAAGAATGTTTCTCTGATTATCCGAGAGAATTCATATGTAAAAAAACTAAATTTCCTCTCCTCTCGCTTACCATCAGTTTAAGTTAACCTGACAATGCATTTACAAAATCTCATTGATAAATCCCATTACATTCAATGAAACAAAACCGTCGTAACAATTTAAATTTATTAATTATTCAAATTCTGCTCGATAGCTTTCCATCGATACATCATCTCAAAAGTCCCGCAATCAATTCGATTAAGGGAGTTAGTTCTCTGTGTGTGGGAGAGATGGGCGCTCAACCCTTAATTTAACTACCACCCCCAAAGCTCTCAATATCCTGGCTATTTATTAGAATTATGCAAATTCATCCTGGAAGCGCTTCTGAAAAAAACTATTGTATCGGGCAAAATGTAAACTCAAAATTATCATACACCTTTTCCTTTATTTTATAACCTTTTAGCAAAAATGCAATCGATTAATGTCAATTCATCATCACGCTCCATTTATCAAGGTAGTTCATTAACTGAATACACTTTAAAAAATAAAAATTTAAATATTCTTTATTTAGCAAATTAGATTTAGGTTAAAAAAGGAAAACGGTGATGAAATTTTTTTGTAGAAGTGAGAGAATTTTTAAATTTTTTTCTTCGAACTCGGGTCAAAAATTTAGAATCTGGTATTTTAATCAAAGACACTAAATAAATGTTCTACATTCAAACGTAATGAAAAAAGGATATAAATGCAAATCAGGCCATTATAGAGGTATAGATTATTAACCATTCTCGGGGTAAATCTAAATTAAAAGAGCCTTTCAATAAAACTTGGCCCGCAAAATGAAAAGACAATCCAGTTTTTCGTTCTTTCTTCCATTATTCAATAACTGTATTACTGATATAAAGTGCTTGCTAGAGGAGTATTTAAAATGCATAGCATAACATCTGAAACCAGAAAGCATATATTATGGTAATAAGTCTTGTACTTACGTTTTAGATTGGGAAACAAGATAAACGAGAGGTAGTATCTTTCTTTTCTACACATGGAAAAAAGTCCTCCCTGTTAAAATACTTTCAACAAATAATTATATGGGTCAAGGAGAAAGCTCTCTCGCAAGTTAAAAGACACCGAATGCAAAAATATCGCGTGTCTTATACATGTGTGAATGTGAGTGGTTTGAACGTATTTTATTTGTTTAAACATACTTTGAAAATAAAGAAATTTAACGTCTTTAGTTAATCAGGGTAAAATTATTTTGGAGCAAAATAAAATGAATTTAAAATGAAAAATTATTTCAAATTAAATTAGTTATTGCAAATTAAAATTTAAAAAATGTGTTTGATTTTAATGATATGATAAAATATCTAAGTCAACATGGAAGACGTTAAAACTGTCTTAATCATTGATTATTATTTTTATTTTTAACAGTTTTAGTAGCCGCCTCTTCTTAAATTGAATCAGAGATCTCGTAATTAAAATATCAAATATTAGTTTCAATGATAAAAATATTTTTTTTGTTAGGTAAGGGCTGTTTTTAAGACAAGCATTTTGTATTTGCAATGTTTTATTTACATAGAGGGAAAGCTCAAGTATGATCTACAAACAGGTAAAATTTAATTTGTGCTTCGAGTTTTATTTGTTTGAAATATCAGTACAATTTTTACTCACGAGAAATGCCTGTACTATCAACAAGACAGAGAAAGATCTCATGACAATGCACAAAATTATGCTTTCTTTGAAGTGCAAAATCTGCTGACCTTACATAAATACTGGATTCGATAGTGTACTAGTATCTATAAACTAAATATGCGTTTTCAGAAAAAAATCGTAAAATTTATGTATTCGTTATCAGAACTTTTTAAGATGTTAAACAAACCTAAATAAAATTTAAAAATACCTCTTCAATAATATTGCTCTCAGTTCTGCTTAAATTTCCAAATATTACAATAACGTTAATGCCTTTATATCTATCATATTGTAGTGTAACATTAAAATTTACGGTATTTATATTTAGAAGTTAAATTTTTATAAATTTATTTTTAATTTGCATTTCAAGAAAGCCCTGATCAGGTAATTATTCCCCTGAGTAAAATATTATTTTGTCATTTATATCGATGATAGTGCATTCGATTCTCTGACGTCCCAGAGGGAATCACAATTAAAAATATTTTGAATAAGTGTAACATATATTCGAGATATATTCCATAGTCTGTGCAAATAGTTAAATCCCTTACTTGTTATTTTAACTTAAGGAATGTTTCTGTTTTTTTATAACTTTCAGACCAGAAAAAATTATTTCTGTTGATGACATTAGTGCAGATAAAGCGAACGAATTTTCAACCTAAACTCATAAACATCACACCGTTTTAAAAGACCATGTTTTCATCACTTAGTAATGTATTAAAAGGAATAATCGCGAGCTTTCAAAATGTTTGAGTTCGTATAGGAAAGTCTTCAAGAATTTCAGGTGCACAAATACCAATGAATGTATTTAACTGATTTGCTAACATGTTTATATCACTTAAATTTTTTATAGAAAAATTCAGGTGTGAGACAACCCTAGTATTAATTTATGCTTTAACAACAGTTTCAAATAAACATTAAACGCAGAGGTAAAACAAAATAATGCTTCTTGATTTCGGTGATTCATATGCATATTTAAAATATTTCTTAAAGGATTGCTCAATGCACAAATAGGGTATATATATATATATATATATATATATATATATATATATATATATATATATAGTACTGGAAAATTCTCATTCTTATGCTACAACTGATCCATTCTACTACAAGTATCTTATAAAAGGTCAATCAATGAGTTTGACGGAGACTAAATATAGTTATATTAGTACAGAATTAATATACTTTTAAAAATAACCTAACTGAAGGGAAAATTCCTGCTTAAAGCTCAATTGGAAAATGAAAATATGAACATGTAGTTTATAAATACATATAAATACAAATATATTTAGCCATACAATTACAAATACATTTAGCATTTCAGAAACCATATCTAGTAAATTTGCGGCTGTTTTCAATTTTACATTATCATAATTAAAGATGTTAGGAGCTATAGAATTATTCAACACGAAAGCAATAATAAATTTCGTATGCAAATGATAAGTGTCGTACAGCACTATATTCCCCCTCAAATATACATATTCATAAATAACTAATGTCAATCTTGCGTATGCTTTCAAAACTCCCAAATTTCTATTTTTATGTCAGAGTATACCAATATTACTGTACATTTCATAAAACAGAAAACTAAAATCTAAACTGGTTATTTAGGAATGAATAAATGCTCCCGAAAAAAATTTTAGGTGAATTTAAAAGCCATGCTTAGAAGCGCAAAGCGAAAATGAAAACATGAACACATGGTTTCTGTTTCAGCCGGCATGATACCGGCTTCTGTGGTTATTCAACCACCTCAAGCAACTTTTTCCGGTGAACATTTCGACCTCACAATCTGTGCCAATCTACAAATTTAACTTCTTTTTTAGGCTTTCAGTAGTAATAAGCATTCACATTTCATTGGAAAAAACTTATCTTGTTAGTTTATTTTGAAACTACAGTTAGATTAACTTCGAAACTTCGCCCCGTATGTTCGAAAAGTCCCGCATGCGGTAACTATAAATTTAAAACTGTACTTACAGAATCGAAAGATTCTTGATTCCAAATATCCTTAAAATCATTCTCATCCAGACAATAGTTGACAGGTTCCAGCACATCCATAGTCCTTTTTCCAAAGCCGGGTCGATAGTCGAAAAATCTTACAGACTCTATAAAAGAGAGACACTACTATTTGCTGCTTTCGACTTGTGCCGGGATGAGTCTACAGTATGCAGCACCACGTGAAGATTCAGCGAACGAGGTTTGCCGGAGATAGGAGAACGGCGCCAAATGGAAGTCGTTGGCGAAATTCAACAGGTGTTTGGCGAGAATCTGGAAGGAATACCGTTAGATTTCGAGAGTTTCAGATTCAGTTAGAAAAGGTTGCCACAGTAAAGTTGAGACGAAGATAAAGCCTTTGCAAATTCATCTAATAAATAAAACTCAAACTAAAGGTTTTTTAAGATGAATACAGACAAGAATTAAAGCTGAAATTTTTTTGAAAAGGTTAGGGTATAACTGCGGAATTTATCAAATGTTTTATTTTTGAGATCAAACTGGGTTTAAGAGTAGAAAACACCAATATTTTTTATTTTTTATTTATTTATTTTTTTTTTTGTTATTTTTTTTTTTTTGGGGGGGGGGGGGCTCTTCGCTGTGGGGGGAAGGGGGGGACTGGAAATAAAATAGATAGAGATATTAATGAAGAATCGGGACTAGTTTACAATTTAAATTAAAAATTATAAAATTCATTCTCAGATATTTAAATACATAATCATGGCTCAATATCTAATTATGATAGTTAATATACGGAGATAATTTGATATTAAAATTTATGAGACTGCATCTCGTTAAGAAGAATTGCATAAACCAAAGAATTTAAAACCTCAAACGGCTAAAAGAGAAAAAAATAGAAGCTCAATAATATACACTAGTAAAATTGTATTGAAGGGAGATCGAAATGAGTATAACCCCAGTAAGTAATGTCACTTGACGTTAAGACTAATTTTATCTTCGTATTGTGGGTATTATAACAGAATGAAATCAAAACTTTTTAAATGTTTGACTGCGCAGGAGAGATAAAAGAGATTATGTTAATTGAAATGAGGGAAGAAATCAAGTAGTCTGCTAGCACTGTTTCTTCGTTAGTAGTACCAAATATTTTAGTAAATAGAATGGAATATTTCAAAATAGCTTACCTTGACACATTAACTATGACACAAAACACTTTTTAAAATTTAAAAATAAAACATACTACTAATCAATCTAAATCTATTAAAGTCTTAAGTATGCTATATATAATGAAATGATTATAGTAAAGCAAAATTGAATGTTCCGTATTTAAGTGTTTCTACTTAAAAAGAAACAGCTTTTTGTACCTAGGTTAGGGCTTATTACCAGAAACTAGCTGGAAAAATTTTAAATGCATCTTCATTTTACAATAAATGTAATCAATATACATCTCCTTTCGTATTATAACAGGCCAGAAAATTCGAATAAAATGATCGAGTTAAATAAAATATTTTTGTCTTTGAAAGTGTAGTTAAACAAAGGACGCTTGATACATGAATACTTTTATTTATGAAAGTAATAGGAAATAAAAAGTTATCGTTAAAGGAAAAATTTAAGTAAATGATTTCCAATTGTATTTTAAGTAAAGTATTTCTATTAAATAAATATCACACTTACTATACATTAATTATAAGGATGTATCTACTCTTATGTCATTTAACCGAAAGTGAATCAAACATGGTATCAGATCATGACAAGGGATACGTAAATTTCGCAAAAAACAAAAAACATATATATATATATATATATATATATATATATATACAGTGGAATCTCGATCGATCGTTTTCGGATCCATCGTTTTTCCGTATGTGTCGTTCATTTTATCCAGTCCCAACGATCATATTGCTTTGTTATGTTTTCGCATCTATCGTTTTCCCGCATTTATCGTTCATTTCAATCGGTCCCTTGAAAAACGATATATCGAGATTCCACTGTATATATAAAATTTCGCATTCCTTCCCAAAAAAATATTATATATATATATATATATATATATATATATATATATATATATATATATATATATATATTTGCGAAGGAATGCGAAATTTTATATATACAGTGGAATCTCGATCTATCGTTTATATATATATAAATTCAAAAATTTCGCTTTTATTAAAAAAAATTAAAATTTTAATGACTTGAATTGGTAAGTATCAAAATTCTTAGTTAAAAGCTAATATTGTAGTAGTCTCCACATTATGTTCCTTAAGTCTTTGCCTTCTGCAATTAATTACTATGTTGTACATACTAAAATATCTCAGCATCTACTCTGTTAACGGGAATATAGAGGATTTGTATAACTGCCTTGCCAAAGTTAATCAAGCAGCATTTCGTTGCAATTAAAATCCGTATAACATCAACACGAGTCTCTTGGTTGACCACTGTAAGTAGCTGAAATACCCTTGACTTTGGTGCTCAAGAGACGTTCTTAAATTTACTAAATTGTTCCACAAAACTTAATGGTTGATTTTTACTGTTAGATTTTTAGGTTCGAATCGGATAAACTGTACAGGTGAAATTTACAGCAAATCCTGAGGAGATTTCTCAGTTAAAGACCGCGGATGGTCTTATCTAAGCAATTATGTTAATAAATTATTACCTAATTTCGCTTAAAAAACCGTTTATCACTGAGTTTTCACCGAAAAGTCGCAAAAAAATAATTTTCGCATTTATTCGCTCATATCGGCAAATTTCGCATTTATTTGCATCTATTTCGTAAATACGAAAATTCCGTATCCCTAATCCTGACACACAGAGATTATTCTCAGACTTATTTTCAACCTGTTGTCTGCGTTTCTTTCCCCCCGCATTCTACGCATAATCTTTTAATGACACAGAGAGCATTCTCCCTGCTGTATTTGTATATCGGGTCATTTGTTAGTTATTTTGAAGAAAGACCGATTTCCGAGGGATCGTGGCCGAGTCTTATCAGTGGTCCAACTGTCGAAACACTGATACGATATAGACACCGTCCTCACTTTCTCAACCGTAATAGAAATCTTGATAAAGAGACGTACAAGTAAGAACAGTCTAAATTGCCCTGTTCGTAAAGAAAACTTGGATTTTGAGTAAAAATTATTTAAATGAGATTTTGGATGGTACTTGATTTTCGAGGGGTTCTCCGAATTTAGAATACGAAAGCTTCGAGAGGGAAAAGAAAGAGGGTGGGGTGAATGTACCAAATATCGCCCCTGTGCCTAATATCGCCTACTCGTGTTTCAAAGGTATGATTTGCGCTATGTATGAGAAAATGCAGTAACTTCTTAGTTCTGGGTTCGTACTAATAGTGGCGATAGCGACAACGCTCTTATCACTGACAACAGAAACTATATGGCGTTTGAAGTTGTTTTGGCTTTGTCTTCGTGAACTTTGTCTCCAAAGAATCAGAATCCAATGAATGACCAGGTAGGTGCATCCAAATTTTAATTTTGCTTATACCATTTGAAAGTGCATTAAACAGAGACTTTGCTAGCAACGCCTTTTAACAGGTGCTCCTAATTTCGCCTGGTAGGCGATAAGAGGAACAGAGATAGGCGATATTAGGAACCGCTCTGGAGTTCACTGGAAATTTCAATTTTTCCAATTTAGCTACATAACTTAAACTGGCACTGGTTTTGGAGCTGGTTGATCTCAGGATACCAAAGGAAATAGTTCTTAGGGATTTTCTTTGAATTTCCAGCCTAATCAGAAACTAAAAAGTGGATGAAATGTCGAAAAAAAGTTAGAGTAGGTGATATTTAGGACACCTACCTTATCGCGAAAGTTCCAGGCCGTCAATTTTTGGAACATCAGTATCTGATTAAGGCTACGGTGTACTAACCCTGTTGGATTCGACCACCTCAATGTTAACCTATGGAGAAAATTTGTCTACCATTTAAAGCTACATAAATGCTGATAATCCAATAACAAGTAATATATAAAAAAAAAAAAATTAAAGTCAATTCCTACTTAGGTCAACAAAGAAAAATTTGATTGTGAACTAATAGTAGGAATTGAAAAAAAGGATTGCCTGCCAGAACCTTGCCTACTGTGCGAGATTAGGAGGAGGGGAAAGAGAGAGAAAAAGTTTGTCAGGTTGGGGATTCGATCTCGCAACCTACAGGACGGGAGAAGCCCGCGATACCGCAGTACTACCGTTTACACAGTAACAAGAGGGGAATTACTGTTCAAGAGCAAGAGACGCTCTAGGTCTGAAACTAAAATTGATTAATTAAACTTAATTAATGAATTAATATTTGAAAAAACTGTATTAACATCAAGTGTCATCCACTACAAGTTAAAAAAAATGTAATTGAACTTGAGTGGATGAATAAAAAGTACTTTTATTAAAGATTGAAAATTTGAACAAGATATATATAGAGAGAGTGTGAAATAATAGTAGGAATTGAATAATTAAATTTTATTAATGAATTAATATTTGAAAAAAACTGTATTAACATCAAGTGTCATCCACTACAAGTTTAAAAAAATGTATTTGAACTTGAATGGATGAATAAAAAGTACTTTTATTAACGATTGAAAATTTGAACAAGATATATATAGAGAGAGTGTGAACTAATAGTAGGAATTGAAAAATGGAGTTTTTAGAAAGCCTGAACTTTTTTGCACCTTACAAGAGGATTTATTTTTTAAATTTCATCCATCAAAGGAATTTATGAGCATTTAAAACGCACTATTCCAGATTTTCCCCCGAATAATTCAAATTTTAAAATGTTATTTGCATTAAAAAAAACGAAAAATGCCCCAAGGTGTAAAATTTCTATCTCTATTACGGAGAACAATTGAAAAAGAAATCTTTAAATCTAACTTGGCAATTCTTGGACAAATTTCCTGCATAGGTTAACATTGAGGTGAGCGAATCCAATAGGGTTAGTACACAGCAGCCTTAACCTGATAGTGAAATTTACGACGACATCCGAATTTTCAGATGGAATATTTCACGGAATTCTAGTCTTCACAGTAAACACAGAGCATTTTACACCATTTCTGTGACACAGTTTTAACCCATTCAAAATTATATGAAATTTTAAATTTTAACGTTTCGCGTTTTATTTATTTATTTATTTTTTCAGGACATATGCTCTGAAAAGAGCACAGTAATGACAGGGCTAGGGGTTTAACCCTCCCTCCCCCTTACCAAAAACCCATAAACAAATCTTTTATATGTATCATAAAAATTAAATATTTTATTAGCCGCCCTTCTACTTAAGTTACACCCCGCCCAAGTAACAATATTCTCGATGCACTTTAGCGCTTTTAATGACTAACCCAACTTTCTCAAATTTCTGCTTCAAGATTCATCCTATGCAAACGAGGAAGAGCGGGATGAATAGGAGAGGGGAACTGAAAACGACTAATTAGGGATGGATAAATTTAGTGAAGTAAGAGAGAAATAATGCAAATTTTTGCATGTTTGTGATCCTTTGTGTGTATGCTGAACTAAGTATGCCAAACTCTTGGTTCTTCTAAAGCAGTGGTTCCCAACCCGTAGAAGTCTGTGGGCCACTAAACCAGAAATTGAACCATGTGCGGCCCCTTCCCCCCCACATATGGACTTGAGGGGGGAACCTTCCGGGGGTAAGGGGGTATGGAATATCCCTCAGGCAAAAGGGATACAGGATTAACGTACTCACATTCTAACGTATCATATTCTACTAATAAAATTATGTTAAACTTTTAAGAAATTTTAATTCAATACCAGATAGTTATTGGATATATTTGGCCCGTCTTGTTCAGCGAACATTGCTTTCAAAAATCCCCATTTATTTGGCAACATTTTATATGTGGTGCCGGACCACTCACTAGGTTCTCGCGGACCACCGGTTGGAAACCACTGGTGTAAATAGTATGAAAAAATTTTAGTTTGCTTGTGCCTCAGAATAAAGCAAGTCAATGCATTCAATATAACTATATCAACGTGATACCTTTATTCTTATCTTTTATAATATATTTTACTGCTACTTATAAAAATTTGCAACTGTTTAAATTGTCTAAAGTATTAAATTATAATATCGCTGTTAAATATTTTGAATACAGTTGATTCCAGTTAATCGGACCACATTGGGACGCGATCATTTTGGTCCTAATAGCAATTTGCTGGCGAATAATATTAGGCTTATGCATAAGCATAGTTATTGGATATAGTTATTGGATATATTCAGCCCATCTAGTTCAATGAACATTGCTTTCAAAATCCCCATTTATTTGGCAACTTTTTTATATGTGGTGTCCGACCACTCCCGAGGCTCTCGCAGACCACCGGTTGGGAACCACTGCTCTAAAGAAATGTACTTGGTTTTGTTTTATTTGGATGGCTGATTTCAGTTAGATCTTCGTTATTAGAATTCAATTTATTCAATAAAATTAAGACCTCTAGAACAGTTTGTTCTAAAAACGAAATTTTTGAAAATTATTTGTATTTAAATAATGAAATGTAATAAGATTCAGGTTAGAGGGAAAAGGTTTGGAAAATATTTTAATAGTTTAGCTCACTGATGTTACTTAAAATCAAATATTTCATTCGAACCTTTTAAACGGAAAGAAATACCCTGTCTTTTCAGTTTTTCTATTACAACCTCTTTAGTCGAGCAAATCTTTTTCTCCCTACCTCGACATTTAAGTGTTGTTGTTGCTTATGCCCCTTGACCGACAGCAACATCAGATCAAGACCATTATAGGCTATTGGGCTGAGTGATGCTGCTCCGGTTTTAAGTTAGCACCACAAGGGGGAGGGGGGGGGGTTGCCCAAATTGGTCGGCAGATCGGTACTGTCCGTCCGGCGCCCAGGCCCATAAGAAACACCACCGAACAGGGGAAATCAATCCTCGGCTGAGTTTGCAGGAATTGCTACGCAGCGCTGGTCTTCAGTTTGACAGTGGTTTGTGCATGAATGTGGGGGTGGCCATAATCTCTTAGAATTAGCACCACAAGGGTCGGAGTCCGACTTGGCTAACGGACCGGTCCCGTAATTTTGAACCGAGTCAAATGGCGAGACCGGTACACTTGACCCCGCACCTCCAGAGGTAAATTTTGAGAATTTGGAGGACATTGCAGCCACGACAGATATTGCGTGCACCAGCCGCCATTAGCTTACACGGCGGTGGATTTGTCAGCGACGAGCATCGAACCACTGACTTTCAGATCACTAGCCCGCTGTTCTTGCCAACTGGGTCACCGCTCCCCTCGACATTTAAGTATACCAAAAAATGGGACCCAAATTTGTAAAGGCAGTATTCTGAACCATTTTCTCTATGAAAACCAAGTTAATATTTAAGTTTTTAGAAGAGATGTCAATATTTAATACGGCTAGCACTTCACATTGGTTAAGAACTCTACCAAGTCAGGGATATAAATACAAACAGAATGATAATGTTGAATTACCTAGTATGCTTCATCCCATGCCCTAGGTATATATCCGCTATAACGAAGTTCCTGAATAGACTTAGAATGATTTATTTTGTTAAACTTTACAAAGCGGCAGAAAGGTTACTCGAAGCTTTACGAACTATAAGAGTTAAAAACGTAACTAACTTTACAATTACTACAAAGACCAGTACCAAAAAAAGATGAAGCCCTAAGCATCATTATTTCCTTCGTTTCCTCTTAAGATGCAGATATAAAAGAAATGAAGATGTCAATTATTCATTCCCACTCTCAAATATCCAAACAGTAGTTAAACGAGACTGCAATTAATTTATTTAAGTCCCTGTGAATAAATGTTCTTCCGAAGCAATATATGTGTTCCGTGACTGTACAGTTAATTCCTATTTGGGTCTGCAGCAGAAATAATCATCCTTTCAGGGAGACAGATTGTGGGCGGGGGAGTGAATACGTGGGTGGGTGCTGAAGTATTTATAGCAAATGCATGCTTTATCAAATTATCGCTCGAAAAAGAAGCACTGGTCGGCTAAGAGGGACCCACACTATTAACAAAGCTCATTTCGTGCATGTATATATCTTGTTACAGTAAGACATGAAAAAATAAATGAAACATTTACAACTTTTCAAACCGTAGACCACCTGATGGTAATACGGTTCCAACAGACTAATGAAGGATAGAACTTATTGTAGAATGAAATAAGAACCATGCAGGCTGTTGAAGTTCAGAAACATCTATTAGTTCCTTATATTTCTCTGCTTATATCATTTTTTATTTTTTGCCTTAGACATAAAATATTGTATAATGATGTCATTAACAGAATAGCAATATTGATCTCCATCGAGCTTATTTTTCTATTTAAAAAAAATCAAAATAATCAATTTTTAATCACAATAGACTTATTAAACTCGACTTTTATTTATTTTCTCGAATTTTATTCTGTTTTCAGCTCAAAATTCACTCTTTGTTCTTTAGCCACTTTGCTCGAAAATAACGAGTAAATATGCAGAAAGCTTCGTAGAGAATTTCAAAATGCATTGTATATCGACGAAAGACTGCATAAAAGTTGATAATAAAATCAGCTTTTATGCAGTCTTTTAAAATATGTTGTTTCCTACGAACTAAGGTAACAATAAAGTCGGAAATATAAGTTTTTCGTAGTGGAACCCCTAAGATGCCTATGATTTTAGACAACTAAATTATATAAATTTTTTGAATTGTCTCCTGATTTCTGTGAAGTAATAGCACGCTTACAGTTATTTTTTTACAACTTACAGATGCATAATATTTCTTTTCAATTTTTAAAATAACCAAACGAAAGTTTTTCCGTTAACAACGTTAATACATATATGACGTCAGTAGGATTCCTCTCTCCTTGTACTCTAATGGGAAACTCTACACCAATTCTTTTGCTAGACTTTTAACCCTCCCAGCTTTGGACGTATGGTGTCAAGTACATCCAGTAAAATAAGATCAACAGGTGTTAGTTCTGTTGTAATTTGGAAATCCACTGAATGGAATTCTGAAATCTGTTTAGTGATGTAGAATAATATCGAACACCCACAGCCTATGATGTGCATCAGTTTCAGGGGTAAACATTTACAGTACGCAGCATTCAAATGATTTCACATATTTTTAAGTACTGTTTGTCTTGAAATATCACCCTGGAGTGTAAAGAGCCCTAAATGTTAATATTATAAACTAGCCGGGCGGAGCCCCATGGGAGTACGTCATCATGGGAGTACGTTGATTGAGAGAGAGAATTTTCATTAGAGGCACTATTAATTTGCAGTCTCCCCCACCCCACAAAAACAAAAATGTGTTATTCGTATTAACATCCATCCACCACCTGGTATGATATGAGCATACCTGCATTAGAAAAAGATAAATTTTCATGTGCCAGTCTGGACTTGAATTCTAACGGAACAGCATTAACCTTTTGAGACTCGAGCAAAATAAAATTTAAATATTTTTTATAATTATAGTTTATTAAAACAAATGGGCATTAAAAAGCTTGTTTTTCAAGAAATTAATAAATTTAAAGTTTTTAATTTTGCAGGGGAGCACATCCATTTTATTGGATGTTGAGGTCATAAACACGATAAATAATGACAAACCCGCACAAAAACATTTAAGGGGACTCACTACCCTTAAATCTTTAAAACATTCGATTTAAAAAAAAAAATATGTTAAAGCCTGATCATTTCTGAACAAAATAAAGCAAACCACATGAAAATATTCCGCTTAGTTCCGGAGATCTTGGTATTCTAAATATTTAATTACTGATCAAGTTTATGGTAAGAAAAATTTTAAACTCATTTTTCTCAAAATGTAATTTTGCATCATTCCGCAACTGATATTTCAAAAACTATGAAACATAATTCCATGAAATTTTTAACACTGCATAATCATGTAATTTTATTGTGTCTGAACTAGAATTATTGATATCACTGCACATTGTTATTTTTCCAGGGGTAAATTAATGCAAAAATTTAAGGAAATTTTAAGTATATTTTGAGCAGTTTTAAAAAATTGAAAAAATATTTTAATGTTGAACGTTTTATGTTCAATTGTATTTTGAATTATTTATTTTAAATATAAAACAGGAATTATACATTTAAGTGTAAAACTAATTTCATAGTTCTGCGCGCAAGCCAGTATACAATAAAAATGCTTAAAAAACAAGGTATATCTAAAGCATTTTTAAAAAAAATATTTAAAATTATTTTGAGAGTTGAAAATTTGTTTATTAAAAAAAATATAGCAATTTATCATATACATAAAATTTGGAAAATTGGGAGTAAATTGAAATAGTTACAAAGAGTCAAAAAGTATGAAAATATGCCTTAGTTCCTCGACTTAAGAGTCGTGAGTCCCCTTAAACAAAAAACTTTATTTAGGTAAACTAATGAACTTTATAAAGTTAATACTAAGTTAATTATTAAATTTTAAACTAAAATTTAATTGAAAAGTTAATTATTGAATTTTAAAAGTGTATTACTAATAGTTAATACCAGTTAATTACTTATCAATTTACATTCCGGTTCATAAAATACTTTAAAACAATTTCTTTCGGCAGTAATACACAAAAACATTTTGCAAACTGTACCACTAAAAGCTGTTAAGTAAAAATGTCATATTGTGGAATAATTGTTAACCAAAATCAATTTAAAAACTAAACACAGTATAAACAACATAGAAAAAAAAGCATGTGAAATGTTGTACGCATGAATAAAAAGAAAACTAAATATAAAAATATAAATTTAAAATTAAAGTCCTCAGAATTCAGCTAGATTTAGCCTTTCATCATTGGAGCAAAAAAACCTGAAAAGTAAAACATAAAATACATACATTTATAACAAACCAATAAAAGCTGAAAAGTAAAAATCTCAATTTTACTAACCAAAATCAATTTAAAAACTAAACATAGTATAAATAACATATAAAATAAAGCATGTGAAATGTTATACACATCTCAGAATTTAGATAGCACCAGGCTTTCATAATTTGACCACTAAAAGCTGAAAAGTAAAAATATCAATTTTGTTAACAAAATCAATTTAAAATCTAAACAGTATAAATAAAAACTAAACAAAGTATCACTTGAAATGATTTTAAGTGAAATGTAAATAATTCAACAAAAAAATTAAAGTATTAAAGTATAGGTAGAAGGCTCTGACGAACAAAAAAATTAATAGAAATCTGCAATTAGGGCTACACGTACCATAAATGCAAGATTTTGTAGCAATAATAGAAACATCCTCTCCGTATTAAACTCCATATAAATCTCTGTTCAATTAAACTGATCTACATATTACCTTAAAATAGCTTCATAAACTATATTTGTCGTTTCTTGATTCGGGGTTTAATATGAATGTTTGTTAACCAAACTCAAATTAAAATCTAAACACAGTATAAATAACATAGGAAAAAATAACATGGGAAATGATATACACATCTCAGAATTTAGGTAGATTCAGCCTTTCATCATTGTACCACTAAAAGCTGAAAAGTTAAAATGTCAAATTGTCTTTTACCTTGTGAACTCTGGATGAAAAATTAAACACAGTATAAATAACATAGTATAAAAAAAGGATGGGAAATGTCATACACATCAATAATATGAAAACCCAATATAAAATTATATAAATTTATAATAAACTCCTCAGAATTCAGCTAGATTCAGCCTGGAATTGCAGCAAAAAAGCTGATGTTACAGGTTTAGCAGAATTTTCCTATAGAACCATGAAATGACTATCAGAACTTACTGAATTGTAAACAAAAACTGTACCTTCTAATTCTGTGATTGGCCGATATTTTATTCCTTGGGGAATTGCTTTTATTTCCATGAAATGTAGTCTGCTTATTTTTGGTAGCAGTTAAATTTTTCCATTTTATGCGTAAATGAAAAACCATATGAAAATACCGATTGCTCATGAAGCTAACATTCCGCAGACGATATAAAGATAATAATATCTATATATATATATATATATATATATATATATAAAACTGTTCCGTAACTGACTGACTCACTGACTGACATACAACGCACAGACCAAACCGCTGGACCTAGAGGGCTGAAATTTTGCATGGCGATTCTTCTTATAGTGTAGGGGTGCACTAAGAAAGATTTTTGAAAAATTCTTCTTAGATTTTTAAAAATTAAATTTTTAAGCTGTTTTATTAACTTATTTTAAGTTTGCATTTAAAATAATAATTTGAGGGTTATGAAATTTATATCACGAGAAAGATCATAACAATTCTTTTAAAATGAAATCTTTTTCTAATATTTACTTCCATTTTCTGATTTTTGGTGAATTTTTAAAGATTAAATTTTAGAATTTAATTTATTAAATGCTGATCACGTGATTTCTTTTTCTGGTACTTTAAATAAACTTATCTTCACGTTCATAACAATGAAATAGACAAAAAAATATTTTTCCCTTGCTAATGCGGCAGACGATTGGACATTATCAAAAGAAATATTAAAATACAGCAAAAGATATGTTCCTCAAACTGTACTATATTCTTTAGTATGTCCTATTAGATTTAATTTGAATATTTTCTTCTACATTATTTTGTCTATAAAAATATCCCTTACGATTTTTTTATAAATATATTTTTTTGTTTTCTTTTACATGAATTGTATACATTGATTGTCGTATTTATTATACATGTAAATATATATATATTTTTTTGGCATTAATTGCATATATTGACCGTTGGATTTAATTTGAATGTACTCCGCAGCGAAGTGCGGGTACCGCTAGTATATGCGAAGTCCGCTAGTATATTATAAAGATAATAATATATATTTTAATGGTAATAATATAAATAAAAACTTTCCAAACGATTATTGTTTTGGAAGCTAATGTTCTGCTAATTTCCAGTAAAAGTTAAAAACATTTGAAAACCACACACCGGTGTTCCTACTCACTGCAACTCTATAAACCCCTAAAAGAATGCAAGAATAAAGCGTTTAAAAAATATAAATCTATTAATTTAAATAATTAAGCACGTACAATTGTATAAATTACACAAAAGTTTATTTAAATTCTTTAATCTGTCTAAATCTCCAATATAGAAATATTTGCGGACCATTTACAGAACATCGAATATTTCACTTTTGAAAACACGCATTAAATGAGCATCGTCTCAATGAGAAATTTCTGAAATATGGCAACAAAGATCGTGTGTTTACAAACGACAGCGGTAACCAAAATGTGTTAAAATATAAATTTTAAGAGTATAAAATCCGACTTCAATTTGGTATTCGGGTTTAATATATGGCTTGAGCTAGATTCAGCTTTTTATCATTGTACCACTAAAAGCTGATTAGGAAAAATGTCAAAGTGTCTTTTGGCCTTGTGAACTCTGCATGAAAAATTAAACACAATATAAAAAAAAGCATGTGAAATGTTATACACATCAATAATATGAAAATTATATTTAAATTTTTTTATATATCTATCTAAATTTTTAGAAAGGTTGTAACATTCTCAAAATATCACAGTTAAGAAAAAGATACAATCAAGAAAAAATAAATCATGCTACTTAAGAAAGTCATACCACAAATTTGTATAAAATTAATGTGAAACTATATTTGACGTACAAAATAATGCATATGTAATACATTGCTAATATGTTTTAACATCAAATATTTTCTGATGAACCAGTGTGGTTGATGCTGCATGAAGTTTTGGGACTTTCCTACAATATATTATATTACACCAATGTTTGAAATAGCATTATCATGAGAAACACCACTCCTTTCAAACCTCATGTCTGATTTTATACATATTTTTTGCTCATGAAAATATTAACGATTCATGCAACATTTTCTTGTAACGGTTGAAAATTCTACTTGACATCAAATACATGTTTGCATACATACAAATAACCTCTAGAGCTGAATAGCCTTGCACAAAACTCAATAGAGCTTGAACAATTCGCATACTAATATCAAATGCCGTAAGGTTGCTATCACTCTGAATCAATATTTTTCTGAATCAATCTTCTTACTTTCAACTTCTGTCCCAAATCGAATCACTTGACACTCGAATCACAGGTCAGTTGAATTATCCACTTGAAATGATTTTTTTCACGTTTAATTGCCAAAAAATCTCCAAAAAATCATTACATCTTCAAATGATCTATTTATGATTAAAAAGTTTCAATTAAAAGTATAAAAAATTAAAGGAAAATAATAAAAAATTAGACAAGCGATGACACATTTCTATTCAATGATTCATTTTTTAATGAGAATCACGCTGTGAAAGAATCACGCATTGTTTACATCGTATGATCGGAGGATCTCAAGATTAGAATCTAAATAACTCAAACTATTGAAGTAACAGATTAAGTGTACACAGAAAAAATTATCATTTTTTAAAGCTCTTTCCAAATATGTAACATTTATGTACTTTCATGAAAAAAAAATACATCGATTTCGACATTTTCAAATATGGCCGAATTTGAGCCGGTACACACTGAAGTGTGACACGACAGATTATATATATATATATATATATATATATATAAATTAATGCGGAGGCACTTGCCGTGAGACATTCACCATTTGTTATTTACCGCGAAGTCTTGTTGGCTTCTTTATTAAGGGAGCTCCATTTAGGTGAGCCAGCATTGCTCCCTATGAGGGTACAACATGGTAACGACTAAGCCTTATTCGGAATTTGAAACCAAGTCCACGGGGTGGAAACCCCTATACCATGAGGTAGAAGATCTAAGTGAAAAATCTGATTTTGAGGTAAGATTTTATCTTTAATTATGGGTGAGCAACAAGCATCTCGATATGTACAAATATTGTAGATATGTTTTAGAATAATTTTCTTTCAACTTACAAAATCATACAAAGTAGAAAGAATTATTTAAAGAACCAAAGTCATATTGCATCAATATGTGCTTTATGCAGCGAATGAAATCATTAATATCCGTCTAATAGGATTATAACCCAACGAAATTATTTCTTTTTAATTAGCTCCTGCTGTCTGGAGAATTTCTTAGGTGCAAATAAAACATAAACAAAGAGGCCGCCTGAATAATGAAATTATTCTTAGTTTGTTTTAGTTTAGATATGAAACTTATAGAAAAAACACAAGAGATTTGGTACAAAAAGAAAATTCCTCAGCTTTAAATACACACATTATATATATATATATATATATATATATATATATATACATACACACACCGTCACAAAAAAATATATGCACCCAGAAGGAAACGAGCTACTATCACGAAACTTAACATCCATGTAGCGTATGAGGAGATAAGCAAATGATTACAAATTCAGAAGAACAGACCGTTTTATTAAGAAGATATGGCATGAAAAAGGTTACAAATCAGTAAGTAGTAAATCCACCTCTGGCAGCTATACAAGCCGAAACACAGCGAGGCATCGAATCAATGAGGTCACCTATGACCTCCTGCGGAAGATCATGCCATAATCTTTGCAACTGGGCAGTTAATTCACCAGTATTCCGGGACGGCTGCAGTTACCTTCCAACCACGTCCCAGACGTGCTCTATTGGCGGGAGGTTTGGTGACCTGGCAGGCCATGGGAGTACGTCATATCCTTGAAGACATTGTTGGGAGAGTCGCGCAGTATGTGGACGAGGGTTGTCTTGGTGATAAATGGCACCTGGGCGACTTGATAGCATAGGCAGTACAACTGGCGTTAAAATCTCGTCCACGTAACTGCGTGCCGTCAAAGTGCGTTGAAGGACGACTAGAGGTGATCGTGTGTCCCAACAAATCGCTCCCCACACTGTCACACCTTGTGTAATCGCCATAGGCCTCTTGACAACAAATGCCGGATCGGACCAATGGCCTGGCCGCCTCCACACGCCTATGCGCTGGTCATCAGCATTTAGATTGAATCGGGATTCATCGCTGAAGATCACATGCCTCCAGTCGGTCACACTCCACCTTGCCCGAGGTCGACAAAAATCCAATCGACATTGCCTATGATGTGGGGTCAGTGGTAGGCGTCTTAATGGACGTCGGCTCCTTATACCTGCGTCGACCAGTCGTCTCCGAATGTTTTCCCTTGATACCACCGGATGTCTGGAAGGTGGTAAATGGCATCGAACTGATTCTAGCAACGTTATTGGTGCGGACATGGCCGCTGTTATGATTGCTTGATCCTAGCGCGCATATGTGTTCCTGGAACGCCTTGACCCTCCGCGACGCTAGACTATCCCTTCCGTGATCCACTGTTACCAACACGGAGCAACTACCATATCGCTCCGACCGAGGTGGTGGCCGATACGCCTGTTCGACCAAGCTTCTCTGCCGCCTACTATACGGCTCCTCTCAAACTACGACAATTGTTCGTAGTGTCGCCGGTTACGTCTCAAAGACATCTCTAGTCATAATACTATTCATCCAAGTCGACAGATTTGTTTGAATAACCCTATGGCACGAGCAAACATGCTTTTAAACTCTCCGAGCTGAGCATCTCATATGCGCATAGCGCGCTTACCCTTGTCTCATTGTCGTCGAAATTTCAATCATTTGCATATCTCTTACGAGACTACATTCCTGCCAAGTTTCGTGATAGTAGCTCGGTTTCTTTTGGGTGCATATATTTTTTTTTGTGACAGAGTATATATATATATATATATATATATATATATATATATATATATATGCTAGCCATTAAAATTGCAACACCAGGAAGGAATGCAAATAACAAAACTTTACTTATTGTACGCATACAGCATAGCTTGAGAAAGATATGATTAAATTTGTCGGCAATTTGGGGGTATATAGGGTACGAAATTAGTACACACAGCTTCCGCCTCTGGCAGCTAAAACGGCTTTAACTCGGTTAGGCATCGAGTCGAACTGGGCTTGGATGACAGATACGGGCAAGTCATTCCATACTGCTTCAAGTCTATGTCACACTTCATCAATCGTAGTGGCTGGAGAGCGGTGGCGGCCCAGTCTCTCAGCAACCCATGACCAGATGTTTTCAATGTTCTCCAGATCTCTCTGGAGAACATGATGGCCAGGGCAACAGTTGAACACCCTTTATGTCGAGGTAGGACAGGACACGACGGACAACATGCGGTCTTGCGTTATCTTGTTGAAAGATGACGTCTTCAAGGCCTCGAAGATAGGGTAAAACTACCCGCATTAAGATCTGAGAAATGTAACGCTGGCTGTTCAGATTACCAACGACACGAACTAGAGGTGTTCGTGTCGTGTACCCAATGGCTGCCCATACCATCTCACCAGGTGCAGGGCCCGTATGACACTATCGAATGCAAGCAACCACGTGCGTTCTCCTCAGTGCCTCCAGAGAAGGATACTCCATCATGATGCTGCACGCAGAACCGAGATTCCTCTGGAAAGACGACGTGGTGCCACTCCTGTATCCAGTTTTGTCGTTGGGCGACTACTGTCGCCGCGCGTATCTATGCTGCAGTGTCAAGGGAAGCCGCAATAATAGTCGCTGTGCAGACAGTCCGTGCTGCTCCAGACGTCTTCAAACTGTCCGTGCGGATACTTTTTGTGCTGCAAACAAGTACATTTCCTGACTCAAGGTCCGCGATGTGGCTGTATGATCCTGCAAGGCCAACCTTACAACATGTTTGTCCTGTCGGGCGTTAATGTTGGGAGGCCGTTGAGATCCTGCAATGGCGTTCAGTATGGCCCTTCTGAACCCATCGATTTCATATTCTCATGACAGTCGTTAGATTCCGATCAATGCGAGTAGGAATGTCACGGAACGATAAACCATACTCTCGATAAGCCACGATCCTGCCGCTATCGAATTCCGACACGTGCTGGTAGCCGTTTCTCCTTCTTATACGAGGCATAACACGATCTTGTCACAAGCAACCAACATACAAATTCAATTTCCAAATCGGAAATCCGCTGCGTAACTTTCCTTTTACACAGAGTTTGAGACGCCGTTTTTCCCTCCTGCTTCGTTCGTTTGCGCTTACATGCTAATCATTTGCATATCCCAGAATCTTCTTCCGTTCATGCGAATTTGACGTATGTATAGTCCTCCCTTCATGTTGTTGCAGATTTAATGGCCAGCAGCGTATATATATATATATATATATAAAGAAAATTTAATAAAATTACTGTCTTTGGTTATAATTTAAGAAACGACTCGTGTAGAAAATAGCAAGTTTTGCTTGTATCTCTCATACTGATTTTATTTGTAATATATTTAAATATTCGCAAAACGTTACAAAAGCACGAACATTTTGCACTTCATAACAAATTCTTGTTTTTGTGCATGTTCTAAAGTACATACTATTATATGCTTTCGCGTTTAACACATGGCATGAAGACATCCTTTGCAGCCAAAAGTGCCGTGCAGTAGCTTTGAACACAATATTATTCCTTTGTATATATTTACTCACGTAGAACTATTTTTTTTTAACCAATTAGACCTTTGAATTTCCACCCCTAGATTCTCTTTCTTCTGAACCCATATATCTGCACCTTTTAAAGCTATTATAAAATTAATCAGTTAAATAATTTTCTTTTAAATTAAACTATTGTATTACAATTTTCTCTGATATATACAAGTACATTTCTCGTTGATTTTTGCAATAATCGTGAAGGTAATTTAAACATTAGACTATAAATTCCATTAATCATAAGAAATATACTTAAATATCTATTTATTCCTCCATGTATATTTAATAATACCATAAAACAAGCCTCCCTAGTTAAGTCGGCTGGAGTCATTATGTCTGCTGTGGCTGACAATCTATTACATGTTTTTTTTGTTTTACAGCCGGGCTCCTTGTTTTACATTTAGCAATCTTTGTAGATTTAACACCTATGATGAAAAAAAATTGGATGAATTCTCTGAGCAAGGATTTTACAGTGTACTCATCAGGAATTTTTAATCTGTAATAATTTCACATCCAAGTTTGTGCGCCCTTTAAAGTAAGTTCCTTTGACTATGAATGGCTTAATATAAAAAGTGATCTAAATTATAGCGCACGTTCTCCTTGGGTTACTTTCTTTACCCAGACCGCATATTTTTGCGCATACATACCTTATCAGTCCTTCGCCAAATTGTTGGGGTTTCCTCTTTCATTAAACATACTTAAATATATTTAAATAACTGTTGGTGATAATTACTTTGAGTCTTATCATCGTGCAGAACCTCGCTAAAGCTATTTATTTTTCTATCGGGTTGATCGCATTGATACACTTATACGCTATTACCAACGACCGGAGTAAGGAATTTGAATCTTCACTTTTTTTAGCTTTTTTCCATCGCTTTCTGGAGCATCCAGATGCACCAGACTTCAGCTTGCAATCTGAACTGTATTCGAATGGTTGAACTTGGTGAGCTCTTGGTGAGTTTCACTAGTTGTCGAAATCGTTTACAGAGAAACGATTCGCTTATCGGGATTCGCTTATCTATGAAGACCAACCACCTTCTTCAATCAAATCTAGTTTTCCTCGAAAAGTTACGAGGCATTATCCTCTATATCCTTGGGGTGCTGCTTCTGACCATGCCGTTATCGAAACTGTCCGCGCTGAAAGACTTAATATCTGGCACGCACGTCTGAGAGATACGCAGTGGATACGAAGCTATACGCTTACAACCACTCTATGTTGGACCGTACACTGCGGTCAAAGGACTACACAAGAACACTGCCAGTTTAGTTAAATGTACTACTAAAACTGTTGTCTGCATGGATGGATTAATCCAACATATTTGTGCTGCCAAGAAATTGTCTTAAACAGATGTGATCGCCTCCCAGAAAAGATTAAATGTAGTCACAACTACTTGTTCCGGATGAAAAGGACGCTTTCCTGATCAGTTAGTTCGTCCTTCCATAATGTTTGCTCAAAGGGGAGTAAGCTGAACTGTAGAGTCTTTTGTAATTTTATCTTTTCGATCAGGTTACAGTAGTTACAGAGAAATATTTTGAGTTCAGTTCTTATGTTGTAGTAATCAGTCCATGTTTGTAGTAACTGTATGTAAATACAGTGGTGCCTTGACTTACGAGTTTAATTCGTTCTGTGACGGAGCTCGTAACTCGAATTACACGTATTTCAAATCAATTTTCCCCATTGAAATGAATAGAAATGCCATTAATCTGTTCCGCCCTCCAAACACCCCATTATTTTGTTACGTGTTTTTAAATAAGAAAAATGTATTTATAAATAACACATATTGTATAAATACACAATACAATAGACTGTACTGCAATAAACTAGTTTTATTAAGTACTAGCTGAAAACCAGCACTTCGCTACGGAGTACATTCAAATTAAATACAACGGTCAATGTATGAAATTAACGCCAAAGAAAATAAATATATATATATTTATAATAAATAAGACGATCAATGTATACAATTGATGTAAAAAAATATATATATTTATTAAAAAATCGTAAAGGATATTTTTATAGACAAAATAATGTAGAAGAAAATATTCAAATTAAATCTAATAGGACATATTAAAGAATACAGTACAATTAATATAGTACAGTTTGAGGAACATTTCCTTTACTGTATTGTAATTTTTCTTTTTTATAATGTCCAATCGTCTGCCGCATTAGCAAGAAAGAAAATTTTTTTTTTGCCTATTTCGTTGTTATGCACGTGACCGCAAAATTTGTTTAAAGTATTGCAAAAGAAAAGAAACCACGTGATCAGCATTTAATAAATTAAATTCTAAAAATTAATCTTTAAAAATTCACCAAAAATCAGAAAATGGAGGTAAAGATTCGAAAATGATTTCATTTTAAAGGAATTTTTATGATCTTTATCGTGATATAAATTTTATAACCCTCAAATAATTATTTTAAATGCAAACTTAAAAAAAGTTACTAAAACAACTTAAAAATTTAATTTTAAAAAATCTAAGAAGAATTTTTCAAAAATCTTTCTTATTGCACCCCTACACTATAAGAAGAATCTCCATGCAAAATTTCAGCTCTTTAGGTCCAGCGGTTTGGTCTGTGCGTTGTGTGTCAGTCAGTCAATCAGTCAGTCAGTGAGTCAGTCAGTTACGGAACTTTTTTATATATATAGATTACTAGCATTATTGCCCGGCGTTGCCCGGGTAGATATATAGATATAAAATTTTTCATGCATTCCATCAAAAGAATATTGGGCTGCACCCCCCGAAAAATAAACACTTCGCCCTCCCCCCCCCCCCGTCACACCCAGACCAACTCTCAAACCACCCCTCAGAACAAACCTCTTTTCCCCCGTGTATCGAATTAGACTGGTTGTGGTAAGGGGCTGTATCCACATTTAAGAGGTGCGCTTAGGGGCACAAAAATCATTAAAAAATTAATTTTAAAAAAACTAATTGAGCCCCAAATTTTGTTTTTCCTGATTTAAGTTTCTCGGGTCCTAAACATTAACTGCGCCGAATTTGGTCCCGGTGGGGGAAACAGTCTATGATTCTATATCGGACAAACAAACAGACAAGCTCTTTTATATATATAGATGTACATTTACTGTGGAGATCAGAGGACAGGAAGATGCTGATGGAGGTAGAGGAGAATGGATGAACTCAATAATTTAATCTTATTCGCTGATTTTTGCCCTTTTCGCCACGCTTTCCTCACTTTCATCTGCGGGGGTTTTCGATAGAAAATTCTCCAATGAGGTTTGTTCCATACCCCCTTTCCGAAAGTTTTTGAAATGAGAGGTTGGACGCTATTCAGTTTCGGAGGGCGACTCAAGTTTGAGCAGAGCAAGCTGTCCAGTGTAATAATTGTTGTGATTTAATCGGTTTAAGACTGGAAAGTAGTCGTAGAATAATATGTATATAACTGTACAATAATTGAACATAAAGGTTGAAATATTATATGTTTCTCTTGTGCTCATTTGACAAGAACGTTACATGGCGTTCTTTCCTCAAACTATCAGTGGGGTATCTGAAGCTGGCTCATAACCCGAATTTTAGATCGCAACTCAAGGCAAAGGCCGAGAGACTGCTTGTATCTCAAAAAACTCGTTAAGTCAGGGCACTCGTAAGTCGAGGTACCACTGTATATTCTTTTGAGAATACGATTTTTTTTCTGCAGCTTGAAAGAGATTCGCTATTCTAGCAAATCCATTGAGGTTCTGGTTGAATCGTGTAGGCATATAGAGAAAGACTTTTGAGTGTAAAGTATCCTACGTCTGTTAAACATAAATTAGCTGTACTTAAACTTCATAGAATAGCATAGCACTACGAAAGACAATTAGTTTATCAGGAAAAGGGAAGGGAGAGTGGATAAATTATGAAATTTACAGGGGAAAATAAAAGGAGTAGTTTTATTGCAAGAATGAAACGCGTTATAAAGAGATATTAAGACAAATAATTTAAAACAAAATGTTTACATCCTCAAGAGAAAGGTTATAATTGTTGAAACAAGGATCATCTTCGTATTTAGTTCCTGAATGAACCAACGCTCTACAATTATTTGGTTAACTTAACAGCAAATTTCTTATGATTTAATCGGTATCTAGAAAGTACAAGTTTCTGTAACTGTTGTCTATAGGAAGTCCTGATAGTTGTTCTATTTAGTCTCTTGGCCAATAAAACCATATAGTTTAATATGAACTATTTTGTTTAACAATATATTTTATTTAATGACTTATTTTATTTGAAGGTGAAAAAATAAAATAGGAATATTGTTACTTAAATATTTCATGAAATTTAAGTTTTTCTCAGTGACCGTATTTAACGGTTTCATTGAATAAGATTCAGTAATTACAATTATTCAAGGAAATGCGTAAAATAATTTCGTCAGAATAATATCATTCAATGCTAATTAATGTAAACACATCATGAGAGGTCTATATGAGAGGTCAGACTGTCGCAAATATATTATGAAAGATTGTTTATATGAATCCTAATAACATAACTCAATGCGTTGTGTAACCTGAATAAATACTGGAAATATTAATGCATAGAAAGCCCCACAGTCCCTGGAACGCATGTTTAACCATTAAAAAATTTATATCAGAAAGCAACAAAATGTTAACGACCACATATGTAATTCACCATAACACTAGTGATGGCAAATGTTATGTAACAAATACCACTTATCATTGTGCTTCTTATCATTGTAATCATGTCATACTAATAATCGTACAGATCTTGTTGTAATTTAAATGGTGTTGAGATTGGTGAAGTTAGTTAACTTTTCTTTTTTTGCCAGAACTCATATTTCATTTTACTTTTCTATACGTTGATATTTTTTTACGCACAGTATCTGGTTGACTACTGGTTGATTACCTGATTGACTGGTTGACTGCTCATGAACTACATGTAAGATTTTTTTTGGTGAACATTTCACCTCTCCCTGGCAACACTTTCCCATCTTATATTATTCATATTTCAGTATTTACTATTATTTGCATTTTTGTATCATATATATATATATATATATATATATATATATATATATATATATATATATATATATATATATTATACGCATATACCTGATATCTATATATACTTTCATATAAGCATTTTGTCGTCAAACTAAGGGCTTTTGTTGTATCACCACTTTTATAATTTGAGGTTAACTGTTATGAATCCCATACATGGACACTTATTTTTGTTTGAGGTGAATACTTTATGGAATTTCTAAAAGAGCTTATGTTTATGTGTGACTCAATGATATGTCCACTTAGAGGACTGCAGCCTCTCGCTCTAAATTTTTTCGTCGGTTATGATACTGAATGTACTCACTGTTCGATATCTTATGTGCATGTTGTCATCCCAGGAGCAACTGCACTGTTACGATGTAAGTCCACTCAAACTGGTGGCATTATAAATTCCCTTATACTGTTGTTATGTAAGGTAGTCATCAAGCGAGCTACTCTTTTCATACTTTTGTAAGACCACTCAAAGTAGTGGCAGCTATAGATTCCCTCACAATATATATATATATATTATGTAAAATGGTTAATACTCTCCCTCATTCATATTTAATCACTTGTATTATTATTTTTATCATTGTCATATTCATGCAAATATATATAATCATAGTTAATCAACATATGTTTTTTTTAGGAGAAGTGTTGCTCAGTTGTGTCCAATTTTTTTTTGGCTGCATTTATATTTTATTGTTATCATAATGCCACTAGACATAATGCTAGCCATATTCGATCACAAAATGTTATTTTTTGCTGTTACGCCATTTTTAAAAATTTTTCTTCTCTACAAAATCTGCCACTGCCTTTTTTTTTGTGTGTGTCTGCGGGGGGGGGGGGGAGAATGTCGTAACGTTTTTAAACACTTTAAACACTTTTAAACGCTTTATATAACATTTGTAATAAGTCAATAGTGCTATTCACATACAAAAACGCAGTTAGGGGGCTGTACTCCCACCATTCCTATATTTGTGTATTTTCCCCAGACAGTCGGGAAAAGTACACGAGAAATGCACCCTTTTCACATTTTCATGGTGCATATACATTGGTGCAGAGTTCTCTGCCTGTGCCTTGGGGAATCCAGTGATTTATGTTCACTCTGTACTCTGTACTATGCGTGGATCGCCTCCTCTGGCGGTCCATCAAAGAAAGGGCGGGGGGTCAGCGGGTCAAATGGTGTCGAGCGGGGTCGGGGGAGACACCAGATCAAAGAAACCTTGCGGGCGGGAATGGGGGTGGTTCTAAATACCGTGTCTAATGTTACCGTGACTAATGTGATGACAGGAGTCGGGGGTCTGCAGGCAGAGAACTCTGCACCAATCTATATGCGCTATTAGTGTCCCTCGTCTTATCAGCGGAAATACCAACTTAATCCGCAGATAGGGTTGCAACCACGTCCATCCAACTTTTCACTGCTTATCCCCTTTCTCCTCGCAGACCACAGGAATAACCTTTTGTCCACAGTAATCACCGCGTGCCTTGGCGCTTGAAGTTGGCGTGAACTCCTCCAGGTGGTGTTCGCATCATGTCACGTGGTGACGCCGTGCTCCAGACGGGGAGCGAATTTACGAGACAGATAGCGACTGAAACTGGCCCGAGCAAGCTGTTCCTCCCAGATGAAAAAAGCCCGACGCCCTTCTCGGTGGTGTGCCTGCAGCGATTCCCGCCAATGTACTATCCTCAAGATCCAACCTAGTAATCTTCAATGTACATGAATGTAAGCAATGGCCATAAGCCACGGACCCTAAGTCCATTAAAGTTCCTTCCTTCTACAATTAATAAACCTAATGATCATTAAGAAATTTTGTCATTCTCTGTCCTTTACTTTTTGCAGCACTACATGTAATGCAGTTCTCCATTGTTCATCATGGTCAGCCATCTTGCCACAAACATGTTGGTAATCCCACAACTAAATAAGTTTTATATGACAACACCTATAGATCATTTCATTCAATAAAGAAAATTATCGCGATGAGTTGGTTTATCATTTTATCCCTTCTGAGGCCAATTTCAAATTTGTTGATTTTACACCCCAGTGCCTAAAAGGTGTTTTTTTTATCTGACTGGTGTGAAAACGGTTCCAATATGAAACAGAGTAGGGTGTGTATAAATAATTTTTCAATAACACTACTATAATTATTCATATTATTCTTAAATTTGATTTCATCATGGTTCGCCTATCTCGTCTAACAGTATAAGTTTTATCAAGCTTCTGCGTTTTGTAATACAATTAATTCATTCATCTTATTCAAATAAAGCTTTTAAAATATTTAAAAAAACAAGCATTTTTTTGTATCCAACGCATGGCTCTTCAGTTTACAATAAATTATATAGTGCAAAAATAGAAAATTACCCTAGTGGCAAAGTGAAAATTAAAATTTAAAATGCCTTTATAGCTTTGGCTATAAAGTAAATGAAGGCCTTATTTGAATAGTGGTCCAACTCCATTCTTGTTCATTTTGAGATACAGAGCCTTAAATTCTAATAAGTGCTGAGAAATGACTGCTGAACTCTGATTTGTAATGCCCTCTGTTGGCAGCAGAAATAAGCTGGAGGTGTGCCAGTTCAAAAATAAGATAGAAATAACTTGTATGAACATGAAAGTGAGGCTAACTCCATTTTTTTTATAAGTGGAGTTGGAACCCTATTCAAATAAGCCCTTCAAATATATGTCATATTTACAAAATATAAATTCCTAACTTAGCTGCAATTCACTTTATTTTGGCCAGCAGTTAATATAAATTGAAAGATAAAAATTAGTTTTTTTCTACGCTTATATATTTTGATCGTTTGAATGCAATGATATCTATAGGATGTATTAAGTTCGATACCTAAGTTCAAAACATAATTCTAAAATTATTTAAATTAAACACCATTATAATAACTACGAATAATTCCTACGAAAATTCCTGCTTCTTGGTTTTAAAGTATCGGGAAAATTTAGGTACTGCGTAATTAAGAGTTCCTCAAACTAAATAAGAGATCTCCATATAAGGTGTGAATGGCACTATGATATTAATAAATATCTACTAAGTCTCAAAATCAAGTGTGATAAAACCAAAGAAAGTACATCAAAATCTATAAATTAATTTTGGAGATACAAAAATAATTATAAAAGGAAATTATAAAAGTGATTTGATATAAACTTTTGTAAGTTTATGACAAAATATTTCTACAAAGTAACATTTGGTTGAATAAGTATGCATGATTTCATGTGGAGAGAGCATTCACTGAAGCTTTTATGTAAATCGATCAAAATTTTTATTTTTTGCTGAAAAGAAAAGAAAAAAAAATATCCATCCCCCCTCCATCTCAGTTGTTAAAACTGGAGATTGCCCTGCATGAGGTCAGCATGCTGTTAAGAATTTTTGTGAATAATTCACTGACATAAATCTATGAATCATGCTGTTAGTCCTTATGTATACATGTATTTAAACACTCAACATTGGGGTACTATTTTAAAATTGAACTAACAACTGTAAAGAAATATACACTTTTTTCCGGTGTTGATTAAAATTTGATTTTAAAAATTTTTATCTACAATTTAAATGCCATTCCGTGGTTTGAAAGGATGTTTAAATACTCCATTTAATACATAAAACCAGCAACAAAATTATGGAATCAATCATAATGATGGTATGTTAATATTGATTTACACAGAAGAATTGAAGCAAAAGTAGAATATTATACTTTTAATGACATGTGTGTATGGATTTGAGATTATTTAATGAATTTATTTGAATTTATGAATTAACTTCTACTTTTAGTTTTGTGGGTTCACGACCTTAGAAGGCATATCAAAAAATGGATAATTAATTCAATTCTATTCTATTTTCCAAGACCAAAACGCCTCCAGAGGCGTAACAGGCAAGCGTGTTCGACTTTTTAGTTAGCTCAAATGGCAGGGGTTTTGTCCTCGTGCTATCAGGTTAAAAAGTATGCTTTTTGCTGTCGATGCACAATTCGCCATTTGTTACTCGGCCCCTGAAGATGGCCGCTTTGGTCTTTGACATTCAAATTGATCTATTTAACTACTTTATGGTGAATCTATTTAAGTTTTCTTTCGTCTGCCTTAATTTACTAGTTTTCTGTTTAGAATCTATAACGTTGTCTCAGAAACGCGTGAATACTTTTTCAAGAGAAAATATACAGGGGGATTTTTTTTTAAACTGACAGTACCCAGAGCCATCTGTAGCGCGATCTATCAGCCGGAATTCCATCAAAGCTGATAGAGGGACTAAAGACGACATGGGAATGAGTTTCCGTGAGAAAAAAAGAAAAAAATAGTTCCAAAAGTCACCGATAGGGGAAGATACGGCGCTCTTCTTGTCGGCGCACCCGAGAATTTGCATAAAAGGCAAGTAAAGCATCAAAATACAAATTCACGACTATGTAGTCGACAGCAGCGCCAGTATTTCGGGCTATAAAGTGCGGAATCTGTTGCGCCTTCGCTTTACAGAAGAAAGGATCATCAGTCGCTTTTTTCCACTTACATGGCCACCTCGCTCCCCGGACCTAACCCATGTGACATTTTTCTGTGGGGTTATTTAAAGTCTAAGGTGCATCTTGGTGGAGTCTCGAACTTGGCGACCCTGAAGAACATCATATCCCGGACTTTGATGAACATTCCTGGTGACATGTTACGCTCGGCCGTTGAGAACGTAGTGTTCAAGATGCAATGTGTCATCCATCAGGACTGTGGTCACATTGAAGGAGAGAGAAGGGAATTTGCTGCATAAAGTGGCGTTGCAGTGAAATTTCTTTGGTATTCATTTGTCTGCTTGCAACTTTTTCGGTATTCATCCCTAATCTTTATAGCCCGAAATACTGGCGAACTACATAGTCGTGAATTTGTATTTTGATGTTTTACTTGCCTTTTATGCAAATTCTCGGGTGTGCCGACAACAAGAGCGCCATATCTTCCCCTATCGGTGACTTTTGGAACTTTTTTTTTTTTCATGGGAAAACTCTTTCCCATGTCGCTCTTAGTCCCTCTATCAATTTTGGTGGAATTCCGGCTGTTAGATCACGCTACAGATGTCTCTGAGTACTGTCAGTTTTTAAAAAAAATCACCCTGTATTACGGTCTAAAGAAGTTACAAGGTTTGGCTTGATTCATATTTACGTTTGACAAACCAGCACTCAAAGTCACAGCAATTCGGAATGTGTTCTGTAAGCTGAAAATCAACTAGCGAGTGTGTATTTTCTACTAAGTGTCTATCAGCATATGTTGAAGATTGAAAATTCAATTAGACCTGGAAGTACGCTTGGGCTAGACCAAAAAAAATGCTGGTAACTTGAGAGATGGAATGAAGCAAAAAATGTGATTTTAACAATCGTTTTCAATTGTTCATCTAATGTATTTTTATGCAATAAATTTAGTAGTTTTACTTTATTATTTTTGTTAACATAATGAAGAATACTTATAAAAACAGTCATTAAAAACATAAGGTCATAATTAAAAAATATGGGGAAACAAAAATTAAAAATAAATGTGTTTGTTGCATCTCATATGAATTATTGATACCTTCAATATTTTATCCGCTTTGGCACAGGAAACTGGCATGTTTTCATTTTCTATTTCCACTTGCATGTTAAGTCATTGCAGCTAACAATTGTATTCATATGAGTGGCGTTGACTTTGCAGTTGAGGGAAAACTAATTTCTTACTGGATTCAAGGGAAATGCACTGGATTCAAAGAAAAAAAAGCCGGAGGCCTGCAAATTAGGCCGCATAAGGGGATCGAGGGCAAATCTTAGCTCTCAAACTTGGCAATCAGAAATTCCTTAGAAGAATTTAGAAATCCCAAATTTAACATGCCCGAACTTTATACATGTATGACGATTTTTCCTCAGCTTACGCATACAATAATTTAACTAGGTGCTTCTCTGTTAATGCTCCCCCGATTATAGAAAATATAATTTGAATGCGCATTCATTTGAACCAAGAAATATATATCCTTCAGTTTTAATGAAAACTTCAATGTTATATGAATACAGCCTACCATTCACAAATTTTGTCTTAAACATTTGCCCATCATTGTGATTACCAAGTAACAAGAAATCGTGTTGGCAAGTTTTACAACCTTGTAGATTCGAACTCGGTAATGAGGGTGTCCGGATCGAATCCCGGCGTCGCGCCACTAAAATACCTCCTTTTGTATCGTCCCTTCATAGGGGGTAATGCTGGTCCGCCTATATGGTGACCCCATAACAAAATGGCCAGAAAACTGCGGTGAACTATATATAAGCGAATGTCTACACTACAAGTGTCTCCGCTTAAAAAAAAAAGATTCGAACTCTAGGACGTTCATCAAACCTTAAAAAATACCATGAAAACAAATTAATTAAATCTGCAGTTGTAAAATTATCTATTTAACAATGGAAAAGTTCACAGTTGGTACTTACGAATGAAGTATTCGTAAATTTCAGTTGTCTTTGCAACCTGAATGTCAAACCATCTATCACACGTATGGCAGCTAGTCATACAACCTTCGTTATACGTTACTGAATTTAAAATTAAAATAAAGTCATAATTAAAGGGAAATTTTCAACCAGAAAGTTCTTAGGCTGTTCCTTATCTCAGAGAAACTTTACTCATAATGAATGATTCGATCACTAAATTAAAACTCACCAAACAGCCCTTCGTGTACTAAGACATCAATGATTCCTGTGATAGGCACCGGATATGATTAATGATTGTTTATTCTTTTGAACCACTAAATTATACTGACCTAGAAAATACAAGTACCTTCAATCTCAGTGAGTCATTCCATGAGTTATTTAAATTGAGATTTATTGATGTAACAACTCTTGACTACTCTCTAATAATCTGCGAGGAAATGAGTGTTCTTATTAAAGAAATACGTGAATGTGTATTCTGTGTGTAAGTTATAGCTCCCAATAAATTTATCGCGTTATCAAAACTTGGGCTAAGTATGTAAACAGCAGCACTTAACGCTGACGCTTATAAAACTTTGGGCTGTCAGGACCTTGGAATCTGTATGCGAATTAAGAACAGATAGGAAAGAAAAAATACACATAAATTATAAACATCGTAGAGAAATAAACATTAGGTTATATATTTTAGGATATTATTTTTCACAAAATTCCATAATCATAACTACATGGCAGATACTACTTTTGCAAATAATTTATAAAAATTTGACTTTAACAAAAATTTTTAAAAATAGCATATAACACGCGCCATTTTTGTTAATTTTCGACCGTTTTCTGATTGTGTAGTATAGTGTAAAAATAAAATTTTCTATCGTAAAACATATATACGGACAATTTAACAGATAATCATCGAAAGTTGGAATTAATTCGCAGAGAAATAGTTTATGTACTGAAAATAGTCCGTCTATCTTAGTATTCGATTTATTGCAGTCCGAAAAAATGTGAACTGGCTCGGATCGATGTTAGAGGCAAGACAAATAAATAGTAACGTAGAACAAAACCTGCCATTTCAAAATTTATTGCTATATTTCCTTACTTTGCAAAATGAGAAAGCCATGGTCATAGTTAATTTCGTTTATTACGCATTGCTGCAATTTCCAATTTTGCATTTAGTTTTCGTTTTCCTGTCTATAACTCATCTTTCTCCATTTATTTCAATTAAAATAGGAATTATGGAGGTAAAGTTCCAAGCTGACATGCCAAAGTTAATTCACCTTGTGTGTACAACTCAGCTGTCTCAGTCAAATTATTGCAATATGTCACAAAAATATTGCAATTAGTTGTGTTTATATAGTTTTTAATTATCGTCTATATTGCAGTTAATAGTTGTATTAGTATTCTTTCCAAGTATCTAATCGTTAATAATAAAACAATTTCAACTAATTTTAGTGATTACAAAATTTAAAAGCTTGATTATTCCAGCATAAATTTTTTTAATGCTATTAACGTATAAATATGTGTGGGGCATAACTATGTTCTTGTTAAACATATGCGCAGTTTAATGGTAAATCCATAATAGTATTATGGATAGAGACCACACCTTGAACAGTGTATTGCAATCCGTGGAAATTCTGAGACTGAGCGATATTGGTTTGCGAGACTGCGCATGGGTCAATGACTTTTTTGGGGGGTATTTTTTTGCATCAGTTATGTGCCTTGCCATTGGAAAATAAAAAAAAGTTTAATGGATAATTTCAATGCATAAAAAAAGTATCAGTTTGTTCATATTTGAAGGTGCTGATATTTCATCTATTGTTTGTAAGGACTGTTTACAGAGAGCAGAAAATTTTACAGACAAATTATAATATATTGATTGCCAGGCATTACCGGAGAAGGGAAGAAAATAGGGCCATTTAACAAGCTTGTTACGATTAAAAACATTTCATATTTTCAAAAAAATACATGCTTTATCTGTGTTGTTGGGATTAAATAGACACTTTGAATTATGTAAAATATGTAAAGAATTTGCAATTCTTTGGACATTTGAACCGCCATACAAAGACAAAATTAACGTATTAATGTATTAACGGAAAATCGTCATAAATATTGTAACAATTAAAATTCCTAAGATATTTATCAAGATGTAACTTTTTTGAAGAAACATAAATCCAGTTTTGACATTAGGGTGACTACAGCAAATTTCCTTCACACTTTTTTAGAATCAAATTGAATATACAGTGATTTCCGCTTATAAGAATCACGTTTGTTATTACTGTTTTTGATTCTTATAAGCGGTTGATTCTTATAACCGAAACTTCCCTTTGGACAGGCACACATACACAAATATATACTTGCACATATATATAAACACACAGGCACATATATATATAATTTACCATTAAATACTCTTTAATTTACGTTATTTATCATTTATTAAAATTATTTTTTCTAATTTTTAAAATGCTCAATTTCTAAACAAATACTATAACTCAATTTCTAGACCTATAAGTAACAACACATGATTATAAAATCAACAAGAGGCAGCTTCTCTTTGACTACACTTTGGAAGAGCTTCATATCTAATTAACAAGATCTGCTTTTCAGAAAAACTAAGAGTTTTCCTTGTTTTTATCATATTTGAATTCGACTATCAAAAAGTTCTAACACTAACTGGCAATTTTGTTAGAAAACTAAAGTGAATACTAGCGACGTATGCTTATTACAGTCTCAGACGAAGATTCACTTTATAGCTTACGTTTCACGGTTTGATTCTTTGATTCAGCATCTGGTTCATCTGATTCAGCAAAATGGATTCGTTTACGTTTCACGGTTTGAAGTACTGAATCCACTGTCCCGATTGCGTAAGTGATGGTGGACACTTCGCGGAAGATTTATGTGTTTCAGGGTCCAGAAATCCGCAACCAGGAAGTAAGTGGTGGGAAAAAAAAGAGTGCCTGTCTGGAGAAAAGCGAAATCGGACCCGGGCGGGTTAGATGCCCCAGGGTAAAGCTAATAAGACAGTGTTTAGCAAAAAACGTATAAGGAGAAACTCTTATGTTATGTCTAAAGGAATGTATTTTACGACTGTTTTCCACCCCAAAGTTTTATCAATCTTTCTTTTCAAAAATCTTAAGAAAGAATTTCGTACCTTTTGAGAGTTCAAGTGGCATTTTTTGGAAAAATGAAAGGAAGGCGAAGATTGCAAACTGATTCTTATAACCGGTGGATTGATTCTTTAAAGCGGAAATTTTAACATGGAAATAATACATTTGTTTTTGCTTTTGCGATATTGATTCTTATAAACGGTTGATTCTTATAACCACTGATCACTATAAGCGGTGGTTACTATATATATATATATATATATATATATATATATATATATATATATATATATATATATATTTAATTTGCTGATACTTCTCTCAGTAATTTTAAGCAAACTTACTTCTACTGCATTAGAGATGAAAGGATTATTTCTTTATGCATTTCAAAAACTTCAGTAGCTTTACATTCTCAGAAAAGACTGTATGGATTGTTTCAATTACATATCAATTTTCATTATACATAGAAAGTCGGGTTCTCAGAAATCACAAGAGCATCATTTAATATTAACATAATGACAGTAAGTCTTAAAATTATTCAAAAGAACCAAAATATCCCTAGTTCAGCACTATCTGAGAGAAAAATTCGCAGCATTAAAGCTTTTATTTAAACTGATGTTTTATTCA
The DNA here is from genome assembly GCA_907164885.2 of Dolomedes plantarius. Lineage (NCBI taxonomy): Eukaryota > Metazoa > Arthropoda > Arachnida > Araneae > Dolomedidae > Dolomedes > Dolomedes plantarius. The sequence continues at coordinate 162,283,323 of OU015494.1, forward strand.
AAATATGTATAAATTGCGGAGTCTTCAATTCTTCAGACTTCTCGAAATATTTACTCTGTAATAATATGGTTAAATAATTTAGCAGAGGAAATCAAATCAATTTTTAAATTGACATTTAAAATTGGACTTAAGTTTAATGATTTTGGGTAACATCTGTCACAAATAAAAGAGTTAATCTGTGGTATTATCTATCAAGTCAATAAGAGTTTGAAGTATTTTGATATACTATATTGTAGAGCTATAAGTTCCTTTTATTAATATCACTTTGACTTTACAGATTAGACAAAAGCGAATATAAATGAGTTCAAAATTTTTATAGACGCCATCCGAGGAATTAGACAATATTTTAATACTTTATTTAATCTAAATCCTTTGAAATAATTTAAATACTTTTATTGAAAAAATAAAAATATTGTATTCGATATCTACTTAATCGATATGTACTTAATCACGTTTGAGGTGTATCAAACGTGATTAAGTACTTATTGAAATCAAAAGTACCAATGAAAAATGTTTTGCAGCTTAGGAAAATGCTATTCGAATTGCATATTTAGACATTAGATGAAAGGCATAATGATTTTACTCTACTAATATCACAGGGCGAAAAGAGGTTGTAATAAAAAAATAATTATATCTTCGATCATTCTATGGTACCCGGTATAAATAATAACCCGGTAATTTCCCGTGTTTAAGTCTACAAATGTGATTTTTAGATATTTGTTAGTACGGATAAAAAAAATCTTTTAACTTGTATAAAAGTCTGTAAATTTTGTATACAAAAGTACATTTCTTTGTACAAAAGACTCAAGTCGAAATTATTGTTCTGCGATTGGTATAAAAGCCAATAACTTGGTATGTTTAAATCACTGTTTTTTACTTAAGACCTTTATATTAGACACCATGGTATTGGTAACAGAGTCGTACAAAAATTTCATTAGACCGTTCATCAAGTCAAATAAGGACTATACTCGCGCGACATTTTAATGAATTAGATTTTTTTTTTCAAAATTTTGTAAATCGATATTTTACTTCCATGGACGGTATGTTTGCTCTAGGAATTGTATCGGGGAGATAAAGTATATTTTACAGGTAAGGTTATGATTAATAAGCTATTTATGAACACATTTTTACATTAAGTCTCATGTCCTAGAGCAGAAGCTTAGAAATCCACTTAAAGTACGAATTCAAAATTTCAAGTATTTAAACATTCAGTTTGCCTCTTTTCTACTACGTTACGTGAAAATCGATATCGAAAGAGATAGGGTATCCTTGTCCGTGCTTTTTTGTCAGTAATGTGGTCACAAAGACGAAAAAAAAGTTAGATTTAATAGCTATATCATTCCCGTATATCTGCGCGTGGTGACAACATTTTGCAGCATCTAGATCAGGGATGGCCAATTGGCAAGACTATTTAATAGACCCATGACACTAAAGCAGTTGAGAAAGAATATAGTTTTGAAATATTTCACACACTTATCCCATGTTAGGCATTATTTGTGTGGGAAAGCACTGAGTACAAGGAAAGAAATAGTCTTACAGATAAAAATTTATCTCATCTTGTTCGTGTTTCGTCATTTGAAATCGACGTTGATTTGACTGCCATTGTTTCATCAAGTGACCATCCGCAAACATCTCATTTATTTTTTTTAGTTTTGGATTATTAAGAAAACTGATTTTATGTTTTGCTTTGTAATGTAAGCTTATTTTTGTGAGTCACAGTTAGTCCAATTTTGAAAAGAAAAATGACTTTATTTTGTTTTGGTTTCTGACATAAATGTTTTATTCTCCAAAAATCAAATGTATTTTCATTTTATGTACAGGGATTTTAAAGCTCGTTTCAAATCTGTTTCTTTGAAGTTATTAGTTGATCAAAAATATTTGATTTTACGAAGTTGCGTTTTGTAATTTTCGCATTTTCCCAACACATATATATATTTTTTGATATCGCCAAAATTTATTTTTCACTAAGCAAACATTTTCTTCAATAATGCAATTTTCTGAAAAATGAATAATACATTTTTTTCTTATATTTATGATGCGGTCTTTTTTGAGGACTATTTATTTATATATATTTTAAAAAATTTAAATTTAAATATTTAGAATCATTTTAAAGTTAAAATCGGATATTTGAGGAAGACAGTTTGAGGAATAAATCGGATATTTGAGGAAGACAGCACAGCATACTTGTACATCAAAATTCGCTCCGAAATTACAATTGGCCATCCGTCATTTATATTTTCTCAAGTTGTCCCCGGATTGTTTCGAGTTGGGAACCCCTAAACTAGATCATTTCACGTAACAGTGAGTTCTCAACATTAAAAAAAATTTTTTTCATTCACTGATTAAAAATAATTTTAAATTATTCAAGTTAGTGCATGATTGATAAAAATTGTGTTTATTAGAGGTATATTTTACCATAAAGATAAAAGTTAACAGTAAATAAATTTCATATTCAGAATGAAGCTCAATTCATTTAGTTTACAAACTTTAACCCGAAGGTAAAAAAGTATCTGGTTTGAGTGTCAAGAACTCGACAAGGCGATATCATCATTAAAGTGTTTATTTCTGGTCTTCTTGTTTTGGCTTACCATAAAGTCGTATATTTCAGCTTTAATTATTTATATTTTTCTTCTTACTTAGGAAAGTGGTGCAATTCGCGCCTTATCATGCAAGTATTTATATTTGAATGAAAATATTTTTTTCTAATGGGTAACATTAAAAAAATTTTAGTTTCTTAACAGTTATATATTATACTAGCTGAAAATCCGTACTTCACTACGTAGTACATTCAAATTAAATACAACGGTAAATGTATGCAATTAATGCCAAAAATATGTATAAATATATTTATAATAAATACAACGATCAATGTATGCAATTGATGTAAAAAAAAAACGAAAAAATATATTTATAAAAAAATCGTAACGGATATTTTTATAGACAAAATATTGTAGAAGAAAATATTCAAATTAAATCTAATAGGGCATACTACAGAACATAGTACAGTTAATATAGTACAGTTTGAGGAACATATCTTTTACTGTATTTTAATATTTTTTTGGATAATGTCCAATCGTCTGCCGCATTAGCAAGAAAAGAAAATTTTTTTTGTCTATTTAGTTGTTATGCACGTGACGATAGATTTATTTAAAGTACCAGAAAAAGAAATCACGTGATCAGTATTTAATAAATATATATATATATATTTATAATAAATAAGACGATCAATGTATACAATTGATGTAAAAAAAAATATACATTCAAGAGCCAAAACATTATGACCACCTGTCAATAACGAGTTGGCCCACCTTTGGCGCGCAACACAGCTTCAACCGCTTTGGCATGGATGCCACAAATCCTTGGTAGATGGCCGGAGACAGATTGTACCAGATGTTTAAGCAACGGTCACGCAAATCCGAGATATTGCGAATTGGTGGTCTTTGAACTCTGAGCTGCCGTCCCATGACATCCCAAATGTGCTCTATCGGATTGAGATCCGGTGAGTTAGGCGGACAGGACATTAACTGGAATTCAGCATCATGTTCCTGGAACCACTCCAACACAATTTTAGCCTTGTGACACGTGGCGTTGTCCTGTTGGAACATTCCATTTCCAGCTGGAAAAACAGAGGCTATGTAAGGGTGCAACTGGTCCGCAATGATGTTCAGATACCCTGTAGCATTCATGGTCTGCTCTACCACAACCACGGGTCCCAGAGACGCCCAAGAGAACATCCCCCAAAGCATAATACCGCCACCACCGGCCTGTGTATGACCTACTATACATTGAGGGAGCAACAGTTCGCCTGGAAGACGGCGTATTCTGACACGGCCATAGGCGTGATGAATGACAAACCGTGATTCATCTGATCAGGCAACTCTCTCCCACTGATCCATGGACCAGTCGCGATGTTCCCGGGCCCAGCGCAGGCGCAGTTGGCGATGACGCTTGGTCAGCAAAGGCACACGAGTGGGATGTTTGCTGCGTAGCCCCATATCCAACAGTGTCCGCTGAACAGTGTGCTGCGATACTATTCTACTTGGCCCTGCATTGTATTGGGCTGTCAGCTGAGCCACTGTCTGGCTCCGGTTTTGCTTCACCATGCGAGACAGTCTCCGACGACCTCTCTCTTTGATAGCGTGTGGACGTCCAACACCATGTCGTCTACTGCTGGTTTCACCGTCATTCATCCACTTTGCATAAATACTAACAACTGTAGGTCGCGAACAACCCACGAGTCGTGCAGTTTCGGAAATTCTTGTTCCGAGCCTTCGAGCCATTACAATCAGCCCTCTATCAAAGTCGCTTAGATCCGCAGCCTTTCCCATCACAAACAGAAGTAAGTGAAAGAATGATTCTTCAGACTCTCCAGCAGCAGTTAAATACCACTTCCACCTGATCACGTGCCTTCCACGTCATCCAGGCGAATTCATTGCAAAATGTAGGGGTGGTCATAATGTTTTGGCCCTTGAGTGTATATATTTATAAAAAAATCGTAAAGGATATTTTTACAGACCAAATAATGTAGAAGTAAATATTCAAATTAAATCTAATAGGGCATATTAAAGAATACAGTACAATTAATATAGTACAGTTTGAGGAACATTTCCTTTACTATATTTTAATTTTTTTTTTATAATGTCCAATCGTCTGCCGCATTAGCAAGAAAGAAAAACATTTTTTGTCTATTTCGTTGTTATGCACGGACCGCAAAATTAGTTTAAAGTATTACAAAAAAAAAGAAATCATGTGATCAGCATTTAATAAATTAAATTCTAAAAATTAATCTTTAAAAATTCACCAAAAATCAGAAAAGGAAGATAAATATTCGAAAAATATCTCATTTTAAAGGAATTTTTATGATCTTTCTCGTGATATAAATTTTATAACCCTCAAATAATTACTTTAAATGCAAATTTTAAAAAAGTTACTAAAACAGCTAAAAAATTTAATTTTAAAAATCTAAGAAGAATTTTTCAAAAATCTTTCTTAGTGAACCCCTATACTGTAAGAAGAATCGCCATGCAAAATTTCAGCACTTTAGGTCCAGCGGTTTGGTCTGTGCGTTATATGTCAGTGAGTCAGTCAGTTACGGAACTGTTTTATATATATTGATTACACTTATACCGGGTGTCCGAGCTAAAGGTGTCCAAAAGTCATGACTTATTTTTGCGGAACTACCCATTATAATTTTTAAAAAAATATTTAAATAGAAAGAACATCTCACCAAGTTTTAATATCAATCATAGATTTTTATCATAGTATCATAGATTTCGATGTGTTCACCTTTTGTAGCACGACTAACGTCTAAATGGTAATCCAGTTCTCTCTAAGTGTTTCGTACCATATCAGACATTATTAGACTTTTTTGCTTGGGGATTCATTGCATCCGTTGTGTGTAAACAAAAAAAAATGAAACTGTGGATGAGTTGAAGAAGCGTATCATTCAAGCAATTCTTGTAATAACTCCTGATATGCTACGAAACACTTGGAGAGAACTGGATTACCATTTAGACGTTGTCGTGCTATAAAAGGTGTCATACTATGATCGAAGTCTATGATTGATATTAAAACTTGGAGAGATGTTCTTCCGATTTAAATAATTTTTTAAAAATTCTAACGGGTAGTTCCGCAAAAATAAGTCATGACTTTTGGATACCTTTAGCCCGGACACCCAGTATATATATATATATATATATATATATATATATATATATATATATATATATATATATATATATATATATATATATATATATAACAGTTCCGTAACTGACTCACTGACATACAACGCACAGACCAAACCGCTGGACCTAAAGGGCTGAAATTTTGCATGGCCATTCTTCTTATAGTGTAGGGGTGCACTAAGAGAGATTTTTGAAAAATTCTTCTTAGATTTTTTAAAATTAAATTTTTAAGCTGTTTTTGTAACTTTTTTTAAAGTTTTAATTTAAAATAATAATTTGAGGGTTATAAAATTTATATCACGAGAAAGATCATTAAAATTCCTTTAAAATGAGATTTTTTTCGAACCTTTACCTCGATTTTCTGATTTTTGGTGAATTTTTAAAGATTAATTTTTAGAATTTAATTTATTAAATGCTGATCACGTAATTTCTTTTTCTGGTACTTTAAATAAATTTATCGTCACGTGGATAACAACTAAATAGACAAAAAATATTCTTTTTCTTTCTAATGCAGCAGACGATTGGATTTTATCCAATCGTCTGCTGCATTTATATATATATATATATATATATATATATATATGTCTGCTGCATTTTATATATATATATATATATATATATATTTACATCAATTATATACATTGATCGTCGCATTTATTATAAATATATATACTTATTATTTTGGCATTAATTACATACATTGACCGTTGTATTTAATTTGAATGTACTCCGTAGCGAATCGCGGGTTTTCAGCTAGTATATATATATATATATATATATATATATATATATATATATATACATGTGTGTGTGTGTATGTATGTATGTATGTATTATTATTATTATAACCAATGCGGAGGCACTTGTATTCAAACATTCGCCCTTACTACGCCGCAGTTTTCACTGTCCATTTTATTATGGGGGCACCATATAGGTGGACAGCATTACCCCCTATGAAGGGACGACACGAACGGAGGCATTTTTCGTGGCGCAACGCCGGTATTCGATCTGAGCACCCTCAGCACCGAAAACCAGCGCGCTGTACCACAGGGCCGCCACAAGACAGTATGTATGTATAAATTCAACACAGATGCTAAATATAGAATATTATGCCTTTGTAATCCTTAAATTTCCAAACACCTGTTTCTTGGTTACGGCTTCTTTTCTCTCTACACGAGTTCATACAATTTACTATTTCCTTATTGAGTGTCTGAATGTGTATATGTATACTACGAAACTTTCAAGAGAATAAGTTTAGTTGCCTTCTTAATGTATACATATTTTTTCTTCCATTTCAAAAGAGGGCTACAAATGATTTTCAACAGACAATGGACAACTGACGTCATGAGAGTATCCACAATACGATATTTTGAAACTGTAAAAATTTACTGCGACTATGCAGCACCCACACAAAAAATGCTTCTTTTACAAACATTTTCATGATATATTGCAAAGAAAGGAAAACACTGAGGAAGAAAATATTGAACAAAGAAGGAAAATATCGTATTAAAAAGTTCAAAACCAAATCATTCTCCGATCCTTTATTGCAGCAAATTGCTCGATTGTATTTCGATAATTTATTGTTTTAGGTACCGTCTTTTCTATAGAAATTATTAGTAGAGCATTCATTCTCTCTTAATTTGTAGTTGTTCACAGATAACTCCTTAAAATTTTTAAATATGAAAAACTGCGCTCAGCTTCTACTGTATCTACAGGTAGTAGAATTCTATGACCAACAACAACGTTTGGAAATATGCATTCAAAATTTATTTCTCATACTTTCATATTCAGCCGTTTATAATAAATAGTCTAAATATTCGCTTGTATTTGAGAATTTTTACTACTTTAGTCATGCATTAGATTAAACTGCTAATATTTCTTATTTATTCATTAAAAATTTCTTATTTTTACTCATATTGGCGCCTATTTCCATTAGGCGCCTGAGATGGTCGACTCGCCGCCTCACCTATGGGACCGGCCCTATGCATACATTATGATAAAGATATCAAGCATTAGAAAACATAATTGTACTAGTTATTCTAGCATTTGGTTGGAAAACATTACTTTGGATCAAAAAGAGTATTTCCTCTATCTCATTCTGACTTTAACACACATATACTGGAAAAGAGAAAGAAAATCCTAATCGATGGTCTCATACTTAAAGAATATAAAATGGAGCTGTGGACATACAGATTTAACTTGTTTTTCATATTTTTAAGTATCACTAAAACCAACATATCTCGATTACTGATGATGTATTCTTTATAATCCCTGCTAAAGAATAAAAGTTGCTTTGCTTGTAGCTTGTGCGTGTTTATAAATATTAAGGAGCGAACTATAATCGAATGTCTAAGGTACCATAGTATACGGTTTTGAATCCCACAGTTATAGGGGACTGCATCCGCTTTAAACCGCAGATCTCGGGCTATTTATAACTTGTTTTGCAATAGAGAATCGGAAAGTTTATTGATTTATGTGTTATATATAAGCCTTTCATTAATGCATGCCTTTCATTTATGTTTTGAATTAAAATTATTTTGATTATGATTTTATTATCCCCGAGTCATAGTTGCCTTAAATGTGAGCATTAAAAAATCTTCCAGTTAATTGAAGGAAGATTCAGAAATTAAGAGGAATAGAAATTGTCAACTATAGAAAATTATTACTATAGTTTCGTAGACAAACATCGAGATCCATCACCGATATCAAACTGAACAAAAAGATATGCAATATAAATTGTAGGGAAGATAAAACACAAACAAAATAAAATGAAGAACAATATTTTTTTAAGTACTTCACAAACAGCACACATGTGATGGAAAAAGTAGCCTAAGCAAACACAGTGAAGTTATAAAACAATTTAGCAAAAATTATCACTTTCTCGACAGATTTGAATGTGAATTTCATACTCAAAGGAATGTCATCACTATCGATGTGTTCAATGTTTATGCCTACAACTTACAAAAGTACAAATGAATGCGTTTACATGAAAGTAACTTAGAGACCTATAACATTAAAAATTATTCTTGTTCAGTTAAGATAAAATTTTTAATTTCTGGCACGGGCTGGTGAAATTCTGCTGTGTAAATATCTTATCAAAATATCAGTTAATTTTAGTGACTAACTGAGAAGTCATTTGCCTTTGTAGAAAACCATTGCATTATTTCAGCATCTATTTTGTGCCGTACAGTAACAAAATTAATAGGTCTTTGTACCACGTACTGAGGAATCCAACTTATACAAGATTTAACTTTGCTTATTAGTAGGGATACGTAAATTTCGCATAAAAAATATCGAAATTTAACAACAAAAAAAATACAATATATAACATTTCGCATTTATTCTCAAAAAATATAAATTAAATAATTTAAAGTTTATTAAAAAAATACAGTTTTACGTACTTTGATAAGTAAGTATCAAAATTCGGGCTTGTGGCGGCCCAGTAGTACAGTGCGCTGGTTTTCGGTGCTGAGGGTGCTCGGATCGAATCCTGGCGTCGCGCCACGAAAAATGCCTCCGTTCGTATCGTCCCTTCATATGGGATAATGCTGTCCGCCTATATGGTGCCCCCACAATAAAATGGGCAGTAAAATTGTGGCGTAGTATAGGCGAATGTCTCACGACAAGTGCCTCCGCATTAGAGAAAAAAAAAAGTATCAAAATTCTTAGATAAAAGCTAATAGTGTAGTAGTCTCTCCATTATGTTCCTTAAGCGGGCTTGTGGCGACCCAGTAGTACAGCGCTCTGGTTTTCGGTGCTCAGGGTGCTCGGATCGAATCCTGGCGACACGCCACAAAAAATGCCTCTGTTCGTGTCGTCCCTTCATAGGGGGTAATGCTGTCCGCCTATATGGTGCCCCCATAATAAAATAGGCAGTAAAATTGCGGCGTAGTATAGGCGAATGTTTGACGACAAGTGCCTCCGCATTGGGAAAAAAATATTCCTTAAATCTTTGCCTTCTGTCATTAATTACTACGTTCTACACACTAAAATATCTCAGCAGCTACTCTATTAACGGGACTATAGAAGCTTTGCAAAGTTAAAGTAGCATTATTTCGTTGCAATTAAAATCTGTATAACATCAACAGGAGGTCTCTTGGTCGACCACTGTAAGTAGCTGAAATATCCTCGACTTTGGCGCTCAAGAGACGTTCTTAAATCTACTAAATTGCTCCTCAAAATTTGATAGTTGATTTTTACCGTGAGATTTTTATGTTCGACTCCGGTAAGGAAAAACTGTCCGGCTTGAAATACGGAGCAAATCTGAAAGAGAGAGAGCTTTCTCAGTTACAGACCTCCGATGGTCTTAGATAAGCAATTATGTTAATAAATTATTACTATTATTACCTAATTTCGCTCAAAAAGCCGTTTATCACTGAGTTTTCGCCGAAAAGCAGTAAAGGGATAATTTTCGCATTTATTCGCTCATACCGGCAAATTTCGCATTTATTCGCATCTATTTCGTAAATACGAAAATTACGTAACCCTACTTATTAGTCAATTTTCTAGATCAATAAAAAGGAGCTTTTTTTCACGATTTTCCAATGCTCAACTCCGTAAACGTGCAAAAATAAATTGGTAGATAATCGGCAAAATTAATAGGTAATTCAAATGGCATAAAGAAATTCAGCTCACAAAATTTTGGTTTCAGATTCAGAGTTTTAAAAATGGGGCTATATATAGACACAGGTTATCAAAACTTAAGGAAAAGTCACAAAAATAGCGATTACTCAAAAAGTTACGCGTAGAATTTAATGAAACTTATACACATTATACAACACATAGGTAGGTATAAAATAGCATAAAAAGAAATCGCCAGACAATTATGGTATTATAGAAACTAGCATATGTATACAATGAACAAATCGGATGTGTCAGTTTGAATAGGAAAAGCATCTTAAATATGGCGTATGATCCCCCCGAGAAGCAATACAGCACATACAGCGATGTGTGATGCTGTAAGTTATGCGGTCTATGAGTTCGGTAAGAAGTGAGAGCCATTGCTCTTGCAAAGCAGTTGAAAGCGTGGCTAGGGTCCTAGGAGGAGGATTGAGAGCAGCTATACGTCGTCCTAGAGCGTCCCAAACATGCTCGATAGGATTCAGGTTCGGTGATCGAGCTGGCCACTCCATGCGCTGAATTGTTTCCTGCTCAAGATAAGCATCCACGATACGAGCCCTGTGCGGTCTCGCGATATCTCTTGTAGCACGAAAGCATCACCTATTGCCCCGGCATAAGGGCGCACATAAGCATCAAGGATGTCATATCTATAGGTGTGAGCATTCACATTTCCACGGAGAAAGACATGGAGGTCTGTGCGTCCACCCAAAGAGATACCACCCCAAACACAGACACTGCCTGATCCGTGTGCATCTCTTTCACGGATGTGTGATGGATGAAAACGAGTTCCAGGTTCTCTCCAAATCAAAATACGCCTACTATCGCTTTGGAGGCTAAACCTGGACTCATCCGTAAAGAGAACAGCCCTCCATTGATCACGCGTCCAGTGGACATGTTAACGTACCCACAGCAAACGTTCCCGCCTATGGCGTGACGTGAGCGGGACGCAAATGGCTGGTCCCCTCGCAAAAAAACCACCTTTGTGAAGCCTTCTACACATGGTTGACGTTGATACCAACCTTCCTGAGCTTGCAGCGAGGGAGGATCTGAGTTCAGACGGAGTTGCGGTTCTATTCCTTCGTGCGCATAATGACAAATATCGGTCATTGTCACTCGTTGTATCGTATGGCCGTCCTTGGCTGAACCTGCTGGATGCCGAATCCGTGGTTAGAAATTGTTGCCAAAGTCTATGAACCCCAGACGGACTCACATTCAGCCATGTGGCCATTTCTGTCTGACTTTGCCCTGTCTCTAGTCTCCCAATAGCTAGCCATCGCAGTTCTTCGGCCAAATGATGCCTGGAGGTCATTGTTACAATTTGGCTATGCCAGATGTCTAATCTCAGCCTCGCAGCGACAATTGCCGCCTTGCTCTGAGACATGCACTTTTATGCTCCTCGCAAATGACGTATTTCGACTGCAGTGCCACTAATTTGCATAAAATAGTATTGTTCAGCACCTTTTACTTATCAACATATTCAAATTTTAAACAGATTGGCCTAGATTTGAACGTGTTATCCCTCTTTTTGTGATTTTTCCTTAATTTTTTATAACTAGTGTATATATATTTCAATGCGTACTCGTTACTATATAATAGGAGATTGTAAAGAGTTTTAATTGATAACGCCTCTATAATGTTACTTGCCTTTCTCAATGACAGATCAGTTGTCTTAATGAATGAGATACGAAATCTACGGTAGTGGGATGTAAGAAGAGTAGGATTTGTGATCTGTATAGCAGAAATTGCACACACTGCTCCTCTAATACCCATCGAGTACGTAACTAAACTAACACTCATTGTGCAACAGTCCGCTGTGGACTAAGGCCGGAGATGCCCATCTCCGCTTTCTTGACCGTGGGCTTGGGGTGCCAGACAGCATATGTCTCAGTCAGGTGGTCAACCTGACGCGGGAACCCAAGAGTTCAGTTCCCAAGTATGCTTGGTCCTCATTTATCGACCCACTCAAGGGATGAAAGGCTGAGTCATCGAGTACATGCAAGGCGTAAAATATTGAAATGAAATTCCTTTTTACATCCTTAGTCACGACTCAAAATAAACTTTTATTCCATTTAAGAGAGATATTTTGCACACCTGTGTGAATAACTTGCAGTGAAAGTGAGAGTAAATAATATTGCTCGTAACACCGCGATAACTCAAGAAAGAAGATCCAGATTCAGTACCAAATACTAAACGAGAATCTGTATAGTAACTTTCAACCAATGAAAAATTAATCCTGATGATCCCCATAATCTATATATATATAAGAGTTCCGTAACTGACTGACTGACTGACATATAACGCACAGACCAAACCGCTGGACCTAAATTTGCTCCCTCAAATTTTGCATGGCGATTCTTCTTATAGTGTAGGGGTGCACTAAGAAAAATTTTTGAAAAATTCTTCTTAGATTTATTAAAATTAAATTTTTAAGCTGTTTTAGTAACTTTTTAAAGTTTGCATTTAAATTAATAATTTGAAGGTTATAAAATTTATATCACAAGAAAGATTATAAAAATTCCTTTAAAATGAAATCTTTTTCGAATATTTACCTCCATTTTCTGATTTTTGGGGAATTATTAATTTTTAGAATTTAATTTATTAAATGCTGTTCACGTGGTTTCTTTTCTTTTTGTGATACTTTAAACTAATTTTGTGTCACGTGCATAACAACGAAATAGGCAAAAAAAAATTCTTGCTAATGCGGCAGACGATTGGACATTATCCAAAAATATATTAAAGTTCAGTAAAAGATATGTACCTCAAACTGTGCTATATTAACTATACTATATTCTTTAGTATTTTAATTATATTCAAATGTCTTATAGTATGTCTTATATTCAAATTAGATTTAATTTGAATATTTTCTTCTACATTATTTTGTTTATAAAAATATCCTTTACCATTTTTTTATAAATATATATATATATATTTTAATTTGCATCAATTGCATACATTGATCGTTGCATTTATTATATTATATATATATTGGCCTTAATTGCATACATTGACCGTTGTATTTAATTTGAATGTACTCCGTAGCGAAGTACGGGTTTTCAATTAGTAAGCAAATATTGGATAAGTTGATGAGGAACAATTGAGAATCGGAGAAAAAAGGCACTTCTAAAATCGAATGTCTTTGTCTTGGGATAAAAGAGTTGTGCAGGAAATAGGGTATAAACTCTTCGTTTCAACACCTGGAGATGTGAACGGAAAAAGTTCAATTGGAGATGAGATAATCTGAGTTCAGTCCTTGGTTCTAGCAGTATATCATAATATACTATAAAAAAATCAAGGACCGAATCACAAATAAATGACTCTATAGCAGAAAAATTGGCACACCAAGGAGTTGTTCGATTGTGACAAAAATTGGTAGATGTGAAGAATATGCACAGAAAAAAAGATTAAAATTTCAGAACAATTGAACGATTTCTTCCATAGTTTGATCGTTGCAAAGTGAGGAAGTCAATACAGCACTAGTCCACCTCTGACCTGGATGCAAGCTGTTACCAGGTTAAAGTTCCTGGATGGTGTCTTGTGGGATTTCTTGCCAAATTGTCTCTAACTCAAAGGCTAAATAGGCAATAGGCTCAAGGATTAAATAGGCAATTTTCCGGGATAGTTGCGATCGCTTTCCCACCACGTCCCAAATGTGCTCTACGGATTCTTTTATAAGTGAAAGATATCCTCAAAATCACCAATAAGAATCTAGAAAAGTCCATCCATGGCCTCCCTGTACAATTTGATCATTCATAAAAAGAATCCAAAGACAATACAGCCTGATAGAACGAAAAGGATACAGAAAGAAGTTACGTATCTCCGATATTGGGGCCTTACTCAGGATGTGTAATTTGAAATAAACTTAACATACTTGCCTAAAAATTAAGCTACAAACTTGAAACAGAAAATACTGGCCATTTCTTATAGATCCTTCTTTGATTAAAACCCTTTATAAAATATTTTTCAAAGATATTTAATTTCTTAACACGGCAAAATTTGCAGTTTTACATCCTGGGACAATAAAACAGAACTTGTTTTATTTAGATATCTTTCATTCACCATATCTGATAAATAACTGATAATAGAAGCAAGAGAAACTCAGGGTATGAAACATTATTAAAGCTAAATAACATTTATATCGTTTTAGTTGCTTATAAACATAATGTAGGGAAAAAATATTTCAAAAATTGTCAGGAAAGAGATTAATAATCTTTCTTTTAAAATAACAGCTCAGATTTTATTTTCATAAAAATAATTCTATTGTTTACGTGAATGATGATGGGGATCCAGGAACGCATGATGATGAGGATCCTTTTCGCATAGCGATGTTATTATACCCCAGAAATGAATTTCACACTGAATCGAACTTTGTTTGAAAAAGAAAATAACATTTGAATAATATTTTTAAAAAAGCTTAAAAAAATACTTTTGTCGCCTAACAATGGTTGTTTACCTAAAATAAATATCTTCGAATAAAAGTGCTTTTATGTAAGATTGCAGTTATGAGACAGTACGAATAATCAAAGAATAAATCCATAATTTGGTTCTCAAAAGCTAATTTTAACGACGAAAGCGAATAATGGTAGCTCAGGCATTAAATTACGACAATGATCTAGGGAAAGGAATAAAAATTGTAAAGAACATAAAAATTTAAACAAAAATTGTAGAATTCTTTTCAAACGTCAGCCAGATCAAAACTCCTGTTTTTCCTCCCTTTCCATTGTTTTATACACTCATAAATGACCCATCGTAATAAAAATATTGATTGTGTATTTCCTAAATTAATCAAATTTCTTCGATTGTTCTGTCTTGAATCCTAACCCTTTTTACTTTAGGAAACATTTAATCATGATATTTATAAAAGAGTATTCGCTCTGTTTTTAATCCCTTCACGTTTTTGTACAAGTTTTTCTGTTGATGCAAACCCATTCTTTGGATGTATGTACAGGCTAAAAAAAGTCGCACATTTACTTAATTAACAGTTTAATTGGGATTCCATAGAAATTAAATAGCAAGGATAAAATATCAGATTATGAGCTTTGGTGCAATTGCTTCTCAGTGTTTCGTCGTTCCAAACAATTTTAATTGGGTTCAACAAACAAAAAATGTATCAATAGTTTCAACAGATTTTAAATAAGCTTTATCAAAATAATTATTATTTATTAGCTCAGTTTTATTTAAGACAGACTCATATTTTGGCTAGAAAACAAAATAAAGGTAAAGAAGTTTGTAATGCTAGTACAGGGTGGTCATAAAAAAACTTTGCCTAGATATGGACCTCTAGCGGCTGTACCGTTCAACCGATCGAGATGAGATTTCAGATATAGTTATTCAGAGGTATGATCTTAGGATTCTGTGAACGGCAACTAAGTAGCGCTCACGGTTACGGTTATAGGTACAGAAACTCAAAATTTTCGAATAGCAACGCCCACTTTTTCCCGTCGCAAAATGCTCAGCGCATGCGAAAACCCTAACGAGCGTTAGAACGGTACGTGTATCACAAAAAACGGACGCGTTATGCAAGGACAAAAAACAGTTCTGAGAACTGCCAACAAAAACACGATAGGGGCGCACGGAGGAAATTTGCATATGACAGAGGCAAGATACAAGTCACTTATGACAATACAGATCAGACAAAAAAAAAGTTTTATTTGGATTACACATTTTCCACATAGGTGCCATCACAGGCCGTTCGCAGAGCTGTTTTTGTGCTTGCATAACGCGTCCGTTTTTTGTGATACACGTACCGTTCCAACGCTCTATAGGGTTTTCGCATGCGCTGAGCATTTTGCGACGGGAAAACGTGGGCGTTGCCATTCGAAAATTTCGAGTTTCTGTACCTATAAACGTAACCGCGAGCGCCACTTGGTTACCGTTCACAGAATCCCGAGCTCACACCTCTGAATAACTATATCTGAAATCTCATAGCAATCGATGGAAAGGAACAGCCGCTAGAGGTCCATACATCGGCAAAGTTTCTTTATGACCACCCTGTAGAATAAAGCTATAAGAAAACTTAAAATAGAAACTTTCAGTTTAATTTTCTCACAGCAATGTATTCCCTTAATTCGGTGTAGCTACATTATGATGTCAAAAGTTGCTTTAAATTCTAATTATGTTTAATTCAGAATACAACATAAACCGATCAAACGGGATTGATTCAAATACAAGTCAAAAATTACAGTATCATACGTACACAAGGAGTGAGCAGTTTTGTTTAGAGTAATTGATGACATCGAGTAGCGATTGAAGACTCTTTAATGACATACCCCATCTGCGAAGAATTTTTTCAATCTTGTAAAATTTCACACTCTTGGCAGTAACTTGTAATTTCGCTTCCAACGCTTTAATTAAATCGTACAATCTAATTAACTCATTGCATTTTCACATTTAATTGACTTAGATCCAAGCACAAATATGCAGAAAAAATTATTTGTGTTAGTCACTCTTTTTTTTTAAGCAAAGTTAATCCTGTTTTAAAGGATTTTAAATTTAAGGAAAAAAATTCCTTCATCGATCGTTCTGGTACCAGAAGAAGAGATAAAAGAAGAAAAAAAAACAACATTCGGTGCCTCCTTTGGTTTGCATGCCCACATGTTCACCTTTGAGTCTAATGATTTGTATTTTTGCACTCCCTTAACTTTTGGTCGAGGAAACACAAAAATAGGACACTTTAATGATTTTAAGCCACTGTAAACCAATGTATTTATTAGATATATACAATAGAATAAAAAAAGTAATGATTTACTTGTCAACTATAAAATTGTAGTTATTAAGTAATAATACAAGATTGTTAGAGCTAACCCAACTTATGCGAAAACAGTGTTTATCTGGATTAATTCTCACCAAAGTTGCAAGTATAAGTTTCTTCATAAAATATTTTGAAAGCCTTTTTCCTCGGAGATCTTGCACTGAGGATCTGGTTTACTGAATCTCATGAAAGAAATGAAGAACAGAGAATACTGCTGGAAATCGTTGCGACACTATTTTATTTTTTTTTAAATCATTTTAAGGCAGCAAAAATAAAATAAAATCTTTCTACTAGTTATTATTAATGTAAAACTTGTCGTGTACTCCTTAGTATTGGAAGTCAAAGTAATTAATTTTACTGATTGATTTAATTAAATTTAATTAAAATTTATTAATACTGATGATAGTCATGATTTCAACATCGATCGTTCTGGTACCAGAAGAAGAGATAAAAGAAGAAAAAAAAAACATTCGGTGCCTCCTTTGGTTTGCATGCCCACATGTTCACCTTTGAGTCTAATGATTTGTATTTTTGCACTCCCTTAACTTTTGGTCGAGGAAACACAAAAATAGGACACTTTAATGATTTTAAGCCACTGTAAACCAATGTATTTATTAGATATATACAATAGAATAAAAAAAGTAATGATTTACTTGTCAACTATAAAATTGTAGTTATTAAGTAATAATACAAGATTGTTAGAGCTAACCCAACTTATGCGAAAACAGTGTTTATCTGGATTAATTCTCACCAAAGTTGCAAGTATAAGTTTCTTCATAAAATATTTTGAAAGCCTTTTTCCTCGGAGATCTTGCACTGAGGATCTGGTTTACTGAATCTCATGAAAGAAATGAAGAACAGAGAATACTCCTGGAAATCGTTGCGACACTATTTTATTTTTTTTAAAATCATTTTAAGGCAGCAAAAATAAAATAAAATATTTCTACTAGTTATTATTAATGTAAAACTTGTCGTGTACTCCTTAGTATTGGAAGTCAAAGTAATTAATTTTACTGATTGATTTAATTAAATTTAATTAAAATTTATTAATACTGATGATAGTCATGATTTCAACATCGATCGTTCTGGTACCAGAAGAAGAGATAAAAGAAGAAAAAAAAAACATTCGGTGCCTCCTTTGGTTTGCATGCCCACATGTTCACCTTTGAGTCTAATGATTTGTATTTTTGCACTCCCATAACTTTTGGTCGAGGAAACACAAAAATAGGACATTTTAATGATTTTAAGCCACTGTAAACCAATGTATCTATTAGATATATACAATAGAATGAAAAAAGTAATGATTTACTTGTCAACTATAAAATTGTAGTTATTAAGTAATAATACAAGATTATTAGAGCTAACTCAACTTATGCGAAAACAGTGTTTATCTGGATTAATTCTCACCAAAGTTGCAAGTATAGGTTTCTTCATAAAATATTTTGTAAGCCTTTTTCCTCGGAGATCTTGCACTGAGGATCTGGTTTACTGAATCTCATGAAATAAATGAAGAACAGAGAATACTCCTGGAAATCGTTGCGACACTATTTTATTTTTTTTTAAAATCATTTTAAGGCAGCAAAAATAAAATAAAATCCTTCTACTAGTTATTATTAATGTAAAACTTGTCGTGTACTCCTTAGTATTGGAAGTCAAAGTAATTAATTTTACTGATTGATTTAATTAAATTTAATTAAAATTTATTAATACTGATGATAGTCATGATGATTTCAACAGTTCTAATATTGAAATTATTTATCTTCGAGTAAGCCCAAAAGAGGAAGTTTCGACTTATTTTCCTTGAACGGTTAAGTATTATTTATGATGATAGATTTCTGGAGGTATCCAAAATGAATTTTTTTCTCTCTTTTAGTTTTAACATTGACCCGCTACATTAAACAAGAAGTCCCAAAGATAAATATTGCTCCCCAGAATAAACATATGGCTGCGTGACTCGGAAGTCTCTTAAATATCGAAAAACTTACGAATGAATTACTTGTTTTTTACCCAGTAATAGAAAGCATGCCTCATTTAACAATAAGCTATTCGTAAACAATTCTGGATCTCGTATTTGTTTTTGAGAACGGTTTTTATTGGAAACCATTGCTTTAATAAATTTACAAAAAAACTCCTAATGATCCATTTCTGTTAGGGGGAAAGTTCGAAATTCAGTAGAATATGTCAAGAAATATTCTCTGAGTATAAAATCCTGAATCAATCTATATATATAAAACAGTTCCGTAACTGACTCATTCATTCACTGACTGACTGACTGACATACAACGCACAGACCAAACCGCTGGACCTAAAGGGCTGAAATTTTGCATGGCGATTCTTCTAATAGTGTAGGGGTGCACTAAGAAAGATTTTTCAAAAATTCTTCTTACATTTTTTAAAATTAAATTTTTAAGCTGTTTTTTAAACTTTTTTTACGTTTGCATTTAAAATAATACATTGAGGTTATAAAATTTATATCACGAGAAAGATCATAAAAATTCCTTCAAAATTAAGTTTTTTTCGAATTTTTACATCCATTTCCTGATTTTTGGTGAATTTTTAAAGATTAATTTTTAGAATTTAATGTATTAAATGCTGATCACGTGATTTCTTTTTCTGGTACTTTCAATAAATTTATCGTCACGTGCGTAACAACTAAATAGACAAAAAAAATATTTTTTTCTCTTTCTAATGCAGCAGACGATTGGATATTATCCAAAAAAAATGCATATCCCTTACGATTTTTTTATAAATCTATATATATAGATAGATATATATTTTACATCAATTGTATACATTGATCATCGCATTTATTATAAATATATATCTTTATTTTTTGGCATAAATTGCATACGTTGGCCGTTGTATTTAATTTGAATGTACTCCGTAGCGAAGCGCGGGTTTTCAGCTAGTCAAGATATAAAAAAATAGAGACATGCATACTACCAAACCTTCTTAGACTACCGCGTCATTCAGCAGTCTTGGATGCTTTAGTTCAATCCTGGAAATCGAATTCTGGAATTTGTGCATTTCTAGCTGTGAAATCGGGCAGTTTAAACTAGCTACTTGTGATTTATACGTATTATGGCACTGCAGATGCAAGCAATGCTTATCAGTCTCTTGAGCTGCTAAAGCTATCAAACCAGTTCAGTTTATTTGTTCTCAGCTATTGGGATCGTACTTTTTTCCTTTCAACTTATATTAAATGTGTTGAAACTTCTTATAGTTTGGCTCCTACGAATCAGACGCGATATAAATGGAAACAGAAGATTACGTTATAAAATAACACATGCTCTTGAGAGTTTAAATGTACTATTACTGTGGCAAAAAATTAATTTTGTTCCTGATCAATGCGGGAAATTATAATATCACTAATGTTACATTAAAGGCAAGTGCATGCAAGTGAGATGTAAAAAAAAGGTAAAATCTGATTTGTAGTATGCAAAAATGCTCACTTCGTAGTTTGAAGCTAAATTTTTCAAATAAATTTCAAATTATTATCTTTAAACCTAAACTCCTTACCTAAAATATCTTACACTAGACATCCGAATTCCGTAATTTGAAAATGAAACTGAATGAAACTCTTTAGACCCTTAGAGGATTTTTGAGGCTTTACAAATATTTTTTATTTCTAATGGCAGATTATGAACAATTACAGCAGGAACTAGGGGAAACAAAAATACGGGGATACAAAACAAATACAGGGGGGGGGGGAATACAAAACAAACTTTACAAATATTAAAATTAATATTAAAATTTTAAATTTTAAAATGAATGAATTAGCAATACAAAAGTTTTTCAGTACTTACTAACATTTTCAGACTATAATAAACTCGGAATATTTACTCTATAATAAACTCTGAGTATTTCTTTAAAATTAAGAATACAATATAAAATGAACAGTTGCGTCAAATGTTTCCCGACCTCACGAGGGACTGTACTTGTTAGTCCTTAACTGGTTGACCTTTAAACATTCTGTTGGAGATTCTAAATGCCGCGAACTTGTAACGAACGTTGTAATGTAATGTATTATAATGTATAGGAGTACGTAAATTTCGCATTAAAAAATAATCGAAATTTAGCAAAAAAAACAACAATATATAAAATTTTCCATTTATTCGCAAAAAAAGAAATATATATACACTGCTGGCCACCAAAATTGCAACACCAAGAAAGACAAGAGATATCACAACAAAATTTATTTTGTAGATAACATGTTGACCAAGTATCAAATGATTAAATTTATAGACTTCTGTGAAGTGTGATTCCTGCCAAAATCAGTAGCCAGAGTAGCCGCCATTGTTGGAGATCACCGCTGCCACACGCCTCGGCATTGATTCAAAGAGACTTTGGATGAGTTCTTGGGGTACAGCAGACCAAGCAGCTTCCACACGTTGCCAAAGTTGATCTGCTGTGGCAGCTGGGGATGGAATCTGGGTCAATCGTAGAGCAACCATGGACCACATGTTTTCTATCGGCGAAAGATCCGGAGAGCGAGGCGGCCAGGGAAGCAATTCAATCTGGCGATTAACGAAGAACCGTTGGACAATGCCTGTCACGTGTGGTCGCGCATTATCCTGTTGAAATATGGCTGTGGGCAAGCCCTGAAGGTAAGGAAGGACAACTGGCTCCAACACCTCGGAGATGTAGCGCTGGCTGTTTAAAGTACCGGCAATGCGTACTAGAGGTGTGCGAGAGTGATATCCAATACCGCCCCATACCATAATACCCGGTGCAGGACCAGTGTGGCGGTGCATAACGCAGCTGTTCAGCATCATCTCTTCACGGTGTCTCCAGACTCCAATGCGACCATCGTGGTGTTGCAGACAGAAGCGTGACTCGTCAGTAAAGACAATTTCATTCCATTCTGCCGTCCACATCCTTCTGTCATCGCACCATTGGCGGCGGAGACGTCTGTGGTTCTGCGTCAAGGGTAGACAAAGCAATGGACGTCTTGCGGACAGACCACTCTGCTGTAAACGGCGTCGAATGGTACGCGCAGACACTGGATGATGCGTTACAGACTGCATGTGCTGTGGTATGGTTCGTGATGTGACTGAGCGATCAGTCACTGCCATGCGCACAATTTGCCTGTCATCACGTGAAGTGGTGCGCTGAGGTGGATGCGATCGAACACGCCGGTCCGCCGTACCCTCCTGCATCCAACGATCACATATCCGCATTACAGTTGTTTGGTTTCGTCCAACACGACTACCGATTTCCCTGAAAGATAATCCACAATCTCGGTAGGCCACTATCCTTCCTCTGTCGAACTCGGATACTTGATCAAAAGATGATCGCTGTTTTCGACGAGGCATAATTGATCGTTTTTTTTTAAAAACCACAAGAAATCACAATTGCCGAACTTGAAATCGTCGAAATCTCCAAGACTTAAATAGCGCTTTGAAGTGGCGCCACAGGCGCGCGTGATGTGCGTCTGCGCTGAAATTCTAATCATTTGCATATCTCACCTCCGCTAATGCATGTTGTAAATTTCATGTCATTTGCATGTTTCCTTCAGGGTGTTGCATTTACAGTGACCAGCAGTGTATATATGTGTGTGTGTGTGTGTTTAAGTAAATAATATACCCATTACATCTTGTCCTTAAATTATAACCTGAAAGGGAAAACTAGCTCATATTTACATGACTTGGATCAATTATTGCTTAACTAGAAGGTAACCCGTCATTTTGACGTCATAATACTAATAATGACGTCATAATAGAAAAAGTATATGAAAGTTAAAAAATACCCCGAATTATCTAACAATATTGCATTTAATCCACACCTTGTAAAAGCAAACCCTTTCATTATTTTTTATTTATTTAGCTCTTCATGCGATTGGAGTAGTAGACTGCCATCCAACCCGTCATTTTGACGTCATAATACTAATAATGACGTCATAATAGAAAAAGTATATGAAAGTTAAAAAATATCCCGAATTATCTAACAATATTGCATTTAATCCCCACCTTGTAAAAGCAAACCCTTTCATTATTTTTTATTTATTTAGTTTTTCATGCGATTGGATTAGTAGACTGCCATCCAGTTTTTTACAGCTCACTACGCGATATGAATACTTGAGTTAATTGATTGATTCACATTCAAGTTTGTGTACTTTCAGAATTCATCGCAAAAGTAAACAGATTTTTAAAAACTGTTAAATATACAGCAAAAAGCATCCAATTTTTTTTAGTTCTGAATGTTTTATAGAAAAATAGGCTGAACAAACGTGATTTGATGGAGAAGATATTAGTTTTTAGGTAAGAAAAAATTCTGATCCACATCTGAAACTGAAATTAAGCCTAACCGGCTGTTTGTTTACTGAGGGCTTCAATTGAATGATGAGTACAGCCCGGAAGTATTATACAGAGACAACGGCTATTATATATATAATTGGTCTTAGATAAGCAATTATGTTAATAAATTATTACTATTATTACCCAATTTCGCTTAAAAAGCTGTTTATCACCGATTTTTCCCCGAAAAGTAGTAAAAAAATAATTTTCGCATTTATTCGCTCATATCGGCAAATTTCGCATTTATTCACATCTATTTCGTAAATACGAAAATTACATATCCCTAATAATGTAACACCAGCATTCGTAGACAGTTCCTCAAAGCGAGAAACGAGATGAGCCTCTCAAGTCTAGCGCATCGTTCACCACTAGACTATCGTTTTTTTTTTGTTTTTTTTTAACGAAACCCCTTGATTGTTACAATACAAGTCAGTGCAGATCACACTGAACTGACTAAAGGGGAGCACGTTTTGAGCCAAGCATTCAAAATGAGCATTCTTGAAGAAACATGGGTATACTTGTAATGTAACGAGTCCCCACGAACATTAAATTATAACACTCCATTGCAAGTTAGTCGATGCCTAAGCAACCGTCAAACAGGATAGTCCATATTTAAACCACGGGGCATTAAATGATATTGCCAATTTATGAGTTAAATTGTAAATTAAAAAAAATTGACTTTTACTATTTCAAACGATGAGATTGTTTTGCATGTTGTGAAGGTCATTTTTTTTTTGGAACGAAGTTCTTTTACGCGGCTTACAGTAGAGTGAACTGGCAGGAATCGTCACGTAACGAAAATGCGTTATGCCCTCTTCATAAGAGCTTTTTCTCAAGGACTCTGTGGCTGAATGGTTATCGCATCGGACTACGGAGTATCGGACTATCGCACTACGGAGCGAGAGGTCCCTGGTTCGAATCCCCGCACAAGCGCTGGCCGTTTCTATTCCCACTCATTCGGGGAATAGCGCAGTATATATATTACATTACATATATTATATTATATATATATATATGTATATACATATTTATATATATTAAAATTTTTAATTTTAATAAAATAGAGAGAGAGAGAGAGAGAGTTGGTTGAACAAAAGAGGGCTGCGCTTTTTGGCGTGTCAAAAATACACTAATATAATCAATAGAAATCTACATATTAAATCACGTTTAGAGTTGAAAAAATAACTTAAGGAACTTCGTTCCTGACGGGGGTCCCCCGACAGCACAATTTTTTATTTATTTATTTATTTATTTTAATTTTTTTTTTGGGGGGGGGGGCTAACACTGTACTTTAAAACTACCCCATTCCTATCATGGTACAAGGTAGCCTCCAAAGTAGGAAGGGACTTCTTATCTGCAAAACTGACAACTCAAGAATATTTTTAAAATCAGTTTCTATGCTCCAGATACTCAACAAAGGGCACAGTTTTTTTTTATAATTCAGTATACCAATAATTTCAAGAAAATTTACGATGGTTTAAATTTTGCTCTTTTCTCTTAAAAATCAAACAAATACAGTTTATAAAGTTCCTGTTATATATATATATATATATATATATATATATATATATATACTAGCTGAAAACCCGTACTTCGCTACGGAGTGCATTCAAATTAAATACGACGGTCAATGTATGCAATTAATGCCAAAAATATGTATATATATATTTATAATAAATACAACGATCAATGTATGCAATTGATACAAAAAAAACGAAAAATGTATTTATAAAAAATCGTAACGGATATTCTTATAAAAAATAATCTAGAACAAAATATTCAAATTAAATCTAATAGAACATACTAAAGAATATAGTACAGTTAATACAGTACAGTTTGAGGAACATTTCTTTTACTGTATGTTAATATTTTTTTGGATAATGTCCAATCATCTGCCACATTACCAAGAAAAAAAAATTATTTTTCCTATTTCGTTGTTATGCACGTGACGCAAAATTAAAAGAAAATAAACCACGTGATCAGCATTTAATAAATTAAATTCTAAAAATTAATCTTTCAAAATTCACCAAAAATCAGAAAATGGAGGTAAATATTCGAAAAAGATTTCATTTTAAAGGAATTTTTATGATCTTTCTCGTGATATAAATTTTATAACCCTTGGATTATTATTTTAAATGCAAACTTTAAAGAATGTTACAAAAACATATTAAAAATTTAATTTAAAAAAATCTAAGAAGAATTTTTCAAAAATCTCTCTTAGTGCTCCCCTACACTATAAGAAGAATCGGCATGCAAAATTCAGCCCTTTATGTCCAGCAGTTTGGTCTGTGCGTTATATGTCAGTTAGTCAGTTACGGAACTGTTTATATATATATTTATATTAATTATAGATCTGCCACTTTCTCTTTAGCACCTTCATCCATAATGAGTAAACAAAACTGGTTGAAACACCAATCAAATAAAATAAGTATTTTATCTAATATATGACAGACCGTAAAAATTTACCTTAATAAACGGAGTGATCCAATATCCAAAGGACGCCTTTCAAATATACTTAACATAAATGAGTCTCGAATCTAAATATATAAATGATCTGAAATAACTCAAAAATATCTAGAACTTAAAAATCAGCCGAAACTACTTGATACAAAAGAGTAATTATTATAATATAGTTGGGATTGCAGAAATAACGGATCTAATCAAGCTCAATGCAGTTACTATGCTATGGACTTTTGCCATATAAGGATCGTATACTATGTGTTAAAGAATATACTACCGATCCCATGCAGGAATTCTCCTAGCCTACTACAGAATATATTCCTTTATCCGAAAGAGGTATTCTAACAAGGCAATAACCTATCCCGTTCTGCGATATTCAGCAATTTAAAGCTAAACAAATCCGGTACATACCCATTATTTCTTGTAATGTATGTTGCTAAGCCTCATGAAGGTGGAAATACATTTAGTGCTAAATATTTTTCAGGTATACGACATGGATGGCCAACTCTGCTACTGCTGGGATAGTCTTTCAGTTTCTATAATATCAATAAATTATATATAAATTGGAAAAATTTTTGCAGATTTTTATAAGAATCCAGACTAAAAGGGAATTTAAACTTAAAACGAAAGGATTTTTTTTTTAATATTTTGAAACTTTTCTTGGATTTGTTTTTCTGAAGCATTGTATTTCGCTGTAATCATTTCTATTTCTAGATAAAATGTTTCAATTATTTTACCTTAGGAGAGAAATTCACATGAAAACAAATATTCGAATATTCAATAATATCAGCGATTCTGATTTAAGTCCTAAATGTTGCAACTTTATATTCCCACTCAACTGATACATCAAATGATACACATCGTTCTTAATTCCTTATTTAACTTTATTCCTTAAAGCAACCAGGTTAAGTTCTATACAAGAATTAACCAGATCGCCAAAAACTTTTAAGAATTTATTAATACATAGAAAGTAGATTTTCTATTTCTGTATTGTGTTTAAGGAGGATAAGACAGCAAAATGAAATATCCTATATAAGTCTAAAACATTTGACTGTTTTCCTGGACGACTGTGTTACAAAATCAGTAATGATGAATTTGATCAATCGGTACGAATAGCAACTCGAAAATCCTAAAGTGGGTACGATCGACCGAAACTTTATCCCTCCCAGATTTGAAATAGTTCACAATTTCTAGTAACTGACGGAATTTTGGAATGATTTAAGAAATTATAAGAAAGAGGCGCAGGAAAAAAAGTATTAATAGAATCGTACGTGACACTCTGTTAAATGCGTAAAAAAGAAAAAAAAAGTCACGTTCGACCTTCATAGTTGCAATTCTTATAAGGTGAATTGTTTGCTATCCGGTTAATTCAACTGTACCGTTGCTTTGCCTCCTTAATCAAGTGTAATAGAATATAATAGGTTGGATGAAGAGAGTAAAATGAAATATGTGGTATAAGTCCAATACATTTGACTGGTTTTACTGGACGGTTGTGTTAAAAATGTAGTTATGGTGAATTTCATCTATCGGCATAAAATGCGACTAGAAATCCCTAAGGAGGGTACTATCGACCGAAACCCTGATACCTCTCGATTTCAAAATATACGAATTTTTTTGAATAACTTATATAGTTTCAGAATGGTTTAAGGAATTATAAGAATGAAACGAAAGAAAATTAGAGTAATAAAATCATAGGTAACAAACTATTTTATGGTATATAAAAACTTACGTTTGACCTTAAGGGGACAGTGGACTTTCAAACCTAACTTTTTTGTTTTGAATGGATTTGCTTGAAATTTGAATATGTGATTAGTACCATAGATATGTAAAAGTGGTTAAAATTTAAAGATGAAATATTAATAATTTATGAATTATGAATTATTAATTATATCAAAAATTGGCTTAATTAAAAATGTTCCATGCGCATTTCTTTTGCATATAATATGGTAATTTTTTTTACAGGATACCTTATAGAACTAACAACGAAACTTATTGCTTATTTTAAGCATTCATTATAAATATAAAGAGAAAAAATAATAATACTGAAAACACCCTTTTTATTACGCAAAATACCTATAAATCATCTTTTCAAGTACAAAATTTAGAAATTCTGAGCTACGAAGCATAATTTTTTTCTATAAGATTTATTTGATATACAGTTAAGTATATAAAACTTAAATTTCAAAGCAATACGATAATTAGAAATGCACCTGGAGCAGTTTGAATAATCGTATGACATGAAAATTTTTATTTTGAGAAAAACACATTTGAAATTATTGCTATTAGTAACCACATAATCTCTAAATTAAATGCAAATGCCTATAACTAGGAAAGTAATCACAGAAATTAAAAATTCTTTTTGCAACACATTCCAACTCGTCCGTAGTTTCACAATTCAATAAAATAAAAAAAATCGAATTTGTGGAGAAATTTCACAATTTTGAAAGTCCACTGTCCACTTAACAGCTACAACTCTTCAAGTAAAACATGTTTAGCATCCCGGTTAATTTATCAATATAATGGATTTGCTTCTTGAAACGATTTTAATAGAATAGAATATAATGAATGTTTAAGGATGAATATATCAGATCTGAAGATATATTTTTCGAAGCTCAATTCTTCATGCTTTCAAGGTATTGTATTATTTTCCACTAAGAGATGTAGATGCCATCATGGTGTAGTGGGTAGCGTCGTGAGCTTCCACCCCGTGGGCTTGGTTTCATATCCCGAATAAGGGGCCTGGTCGTTATTGTGTTGGCCCCTGATAGGGAGCATTGCTGGCTCACCTAAATGGTGCTTCCATAATAAAGTAGCCAGTAAGACTTCGCAGTAAATTACAAAAGGCGAATGTCTCACGACAAGTGCCTCCGCATTAGAAGAAAGAAAAAAAAACTAAGAGATAATTTGAGAGATTAGAATGAAGTTTTCAAGATTTTAAAAAGCCATTTTGTCATTGAAGGGGGCAGAAATCAGACTAACAAACTGATCGTAAGAAGCCTGGATAAAATTTTAATTAAACCAATGTTTCAATAGGGTTGACTTTAATATAATGTAAAACGACCATTTTCATTTAAAAAATGTTTTATCACCATCTATTTATAGTCTCTGAAATGTATTGTAATACAGTAGTAGAGATAGACTTTGTATGGGACATCGTTTTGTATTTGCATATTGTAAAGAGTCATTTAAAGAAAAAAAATGTAGCTTTTCTTTCGCTACCGTATTTTCTATAGCTCAAAACCATTTACTAATCTTTGCCCTGCATATGCGAATAATTAGTTGTCCTAATGAACAGTTAAAGCATAATAATTAATGACATCGCTTAAAAGGAAATAAAACGTGAGTTATTCTACTTGAAAATTCTGGCCGAAGACCTCTCAAAGCATCCGTTAAGTGGATGGTCTTGTTATTAAGAAATGCCTCAAACATTTCGTCTGCTTATAGATTCTTCGCGTTTCTAGTGGACAGTAATAACCGGTAACTTCGTGAGTGGTTGTAAAATAAAAGAACAACACAAAACCCAAGTCATCGAACGAACCGTTCTACTAGTCTGAACTCATTTTCTTTTTATTTTCTCCTTTTTTTTGTTCAACTTGAACACCGTGCGCATAAAAATAGGTGACATTAGAGTGATTTTTTAACGCATTTTCCTTGAATTAATAGGGTTGCTTCTTAATTTTTCCAAAAGTGGGAATCTGTTCCGTTTTTGAGGCCAAAGTTTTAAAAGTTTACAGTGAACTTTCCAAGAGATGATTTGTCTTAAAATTTTTCTTTACTTTAAAAAGATAAATTTGTTTTTATTTATCGCTTGAAGTAATAAGTATGAGCCCCTTTTCCCGTTATCTTTATGATTCGTTTAAAATGACCTAATACGAAAAATTGAACGAGTTTGTGCTTTTGTCTGAATTGTCTTTAGTATATACACTGAGATACATCCTCCACATCGTCCTTGGATTTTGATATGCTCAATTCGCGCGGGAAGTTCTCACAATTGCGAAATATTCATGGTAGATTTCTTCATCAATTTAAAAGAAAATACAAAGATCTATACGGTCTAATTTAAATATTAGGTCAAGAAAGGAGCCTTTTGATATTAAACAGGAGGTTCGATATTAAAACTGCATTCGCTACATTTATTTTATGTCATTTGAGTGCGTCTAACTTCCGCTTGAGAATGCAGTGATTTACTTTTTTCAATTCAATTAATTTGCAAATTCAGTGTTAAAGATGTCGATCATTTCATTTAAAGACGCTTTTTAAATTTTTGAGCCGTTGTTTCCTAATATAAGATAAGGAAACATAATATAAGTTAAGGAAAAAAATCTTTCGCTAAGCCCCCTATTCTATCCCGGAACCTAGAAATGAACTAAAGTAGGGAGTTATAGGCAAATTGTGAACGAGTACGTATCCCTCTGACTCGGATAAAAAAAAAGTTCCACAAAGTGATGTATTTTAACACTAAAATAATATTCAAGAAATCGGAAAGAAAGGAAAAATAGTATGTAGTGAAAATACAGTATGAGAGACGAATGGAAACCTTGATAAAACTTACGAAGCACAGAAATATTTAGAGGTAAAAATCCGAGAACCTTATAGTACCTCCATGGGCCCAAGCGCAGCAGTCGCCTCGTTAAGCTCATGCGGCCGGAGTCAGAAGCATAAAGCAAATCCAGATGGACCACAGGAAAAAAAGTCTAAATAAGCAAAGGAAATCAGTTGTCAGAGAAGCCGGTGCTTAAGATTGAAATCAGCTTTAAACTATAGTTCCTGTCTAATTAACCCTCCTGTAAAAAAAAATGACAGTTACTCCAAGTCAACCAACTTGGAGGAGGCGGACGACGGAGGCCCATTTTATGAACCGTATCCAGATCACGAGCAGAAAGTCAACAATGTGAAGACATGAGCAATATTATCGCCAATGGAACCTCGGGATTTCCCCTAGGTATTTCTGAAAGCAGATCTAGCTGACACCAAATTTTCAGTACAATCTGCTAACTCTATAACGACACAAAGGGCCAGATTGCAACTAGCGAAAATCAAGGTGATTCACTAAAGTAGTCGAAGATAAATGATCATAAATTTCGTGTTTGAGGCCTAAGAGATTTACCTTCAAACAACAGTGATAAAATTGGACTGGGATTATATTTAAGCATATTTTTGGCCCTTTTTATCATGAAAGTTGTTTTCTTGGATTATTTATTTTCGTTGTGTCTAATGGTATTGAGCAAATTAGGAAGCTGACCAATAAAAACTTATTCTTGAGCGATACAACTGTCCCACTTTAGCAAATTTCTGCATGAATATATGTAAATAAGCATTTTGTGTTTAGAAATTATATATAATTTTTTTTCTGTACATTAACCTCTCACCAGTGACGCCCGAACGCAATTCGGACAACCGCAGTGGGCAATATTTGTGATGCCCGAGCTGTGATTTTTTTACGTGATGCCCGTTTTCCTTTCAAATGGACATTTAATATGGAGTTTTACTATTTTCACAATAGATGGCGGTATTTGTCCTTCATTTATTTCATTGGTGAGCAATGTGGTTGTGATCAGTTATAAAAGCGCGAATTGGGAATAAGTGTTTCGCATTGCTAGTTGGAAAAAAATTTCCATTTTTGGTGAATTTTTCTGAAATATGTCACAGGTTAGGGGTTAAAACCCTGCATTATAAGAAACAAGGTAGCATAAGGAATGCGATAGCCGTTAGACAGTAGATTTTCCGGAAGTAGAAAAACCCTTACGAACTTGGAAGACTTGAATAGAGGAAAAGCCTAAAGGCAGGGAGTTGAAACACATTGACATACTTCATACTAGGTGTTTATATGTTGTTTTTCAAGTAGCATATGTAATTGAACATTTTAAATAATCATTGCGCTTTCAAACATGCAGCTCGAAAATACGTTTAACCTTCTAAATGTTCGTTCGAGGAAGTTTTTTGGCCAGAAAACTCTGCAGCATAAACACTGTCAACAACGCTTTCTAAGGGAAGACACACCCCTAATAGAACTTAGGAGGGTCTTACTAGTGACAAAACTATTTACAGGGCATTCAAGGCGTGCACTTTTGGGTGGGAGGAGGTGATTGACGTACTTTTGATTTTTAACTAAGTTTTCTTAACTTTTGAAACTTATGCGAATATTTAGCACGAGTTTCATTTTCCTCTAGCCGTGTCATGTAAAGAAGAAATCTAAATTGAGGATTTTAGACAAATTAAAAATGAATAAGTAATACGTCGACAGCGATTAAAAGCATGTGTTTCAGTGGGAGAGGAAAATAACTGAAATAATCAGAGGCCACGTCATCAACAGAACTGAACGAAGTGACAACATTAATATCGAACAAATACGCGTAATTTCCATATGAAGGTTTAGTTTGGGAATCGGGATGTTTTCACTATGAAAGTATGCGATAGTTTCCTATCTTAGAAGTAAGACAATTTCCTTTAGAATCCAAACCCTTCTTTCTAAATAGTTTTTATTTTTTGTATACTTAAGACTCACCTTGATGTGGTTAGACACGTTAAAAAGTATTGCAACAACAAAAAAAAGCAAAATTGTTTTCAAGCTTGCCGTTCCATGTGCATTGAAATCAATGCTATATGAAGACAAATGTATTTTTAAGCACAAGAAATACTTCCTTTTTAAAAGTAAATTAAAGCTCTTTACAGTACGATCTCTATACATTCCCTCTCCAAAGTTTAAAAAAACAACCTTAGTATCACCACACTTGCCTTCATTTCAAATTTCTTTGAACATTGTTTTTATACTTTTTGTAAGTACATGTAAAATTTTAATTAAAATGCACTTTCAAAATAAAAGTAATTTAATCTTAAGGTCCAAGGTATTTTTTTTTGTATATTATTGAGGTTTTATGTAAATGATCACGCATTTCGGGAATAGGAAAATTCCTAAAATTAAATAATTTTCCTGATAGGCATTCAGGATCATGGAGGGACCACATATTTTACTTGCTTACACATTTTTCATCATTTTTAGGCAGACCACGAAAAACAAAGGAACAAGGTTTTTTATTCAAAGTTGTGGTATGTTGATGAAAAAAGAACTGCTTTTTTTTATCAATTCTACTTATTGCTGGTGACTTATCTTTTGATTTATTTCAAGTCGTATCTTCGATTAGTATTCAAAATTTATCTCTAGCCTGATATATTATTAGAGCCTCAAAATTGCCTCCACTTGTTATTGAAACAACTTGATATCCCATTTTCCATACGCAAAGTAAATCTTTTGCTGATTGAGGCATTAGCTAACCCACTACGTTGCGAGAAATATTTCCTGACTATTGCCGCTCGTCGCGTAGTAAACACTTAATAATACCCAATTGCGCCAAGTTTCTTGTTGTTTGGACTTCCCTTTTTTAAACGCGGTTTAAAAAGGGATATAAGTCATTATTTACAATTTGAAACCAGTGTTACATTGATGCCTCTTGAGGCGTACAAATTGATATGTATGAATGCTGAAAGAGGCAAGGGAAAATGGTCAAGTAGTACTGTCATAGTATGAATATTTCTCATTAAATCCATTTTATTTCTCGTTCTCCAGACCCACGTAAATTTTCATTTTTCTACATATCAGCCTATTTTTTGTTGTCTGCTTCTCTTCTAGGCATTTGTAAATACACTGATTGGTAAAAAAGCCAATACTGTTTTATTACTTCTTATAAAAATTTTAACAGATCTCTTACTATCTGGTAAGGTTAAAGCGAAAAATAAATGTACAAAAATTCTTTAGCTTTAGAAAAGAACTATGGTTACACTCGGTGTATAACTTCATGATTAATAATATACAAACTCTAATAGGACATCTTTACTGACTTTCCCTCCCTTTCTCAGCCTAAATCTTGACAAATATGAAATGCACCTTATTTATAAATAAATATACCAGAGTTTAAAAAAACGTACATATCCTTATACGCTTTTCCATTCTAATGCAACAATTATTGTCTTGGTTAAATACTATTTGAAACTATTGTTAATATTATAAAACAGTGATACTATAAACTTTATGTTTGCAATTTAATTACCGTAAAATCTTGAATATAATACGCACTTTTTTTCACATTAATCCGCAAAAATGAGGGTGCGTATTATACTCGTGTACGAAAAAACGTAGTTTTGAACATTGAATAAACTACAAACAATAGATGAGCTGTATTCTAGTGAAAGTGATTAAGACTGATAAATTTTTAATTCAAAACAAATAATATTGGGAAATTAAGTTTTTTTTTCCGAATTTGACGTTTTTGTTTACCGAATTCGACGTTTTCGTAATAAATATTTGTGCAATTTTTAAATAAAATATTGAAATGTTATGGATGCGTATTATAATCGAATTTTAATTTTTTCTGAAAATTTCGCGCAAAATCAAACATGCATATTATACACATGTGCGTATTATAGTCAAGATTTTACGGTACAAATATTTTACACAGAAGCTGTTGTAAGAAAAAAAAGGCAGATATATAATTCAAAAAAATTTCTGTAAAACTCTATCAATGTTGTCCTCTACTAGTTTAAACCTGTTAAATTTGAAAACAGAAATGTAAATGCTTTCTGACAAGTTGAAAGATTTCATAAGTAAAGTTAAAAGTATTAACCGGTCTACTAATAGTAGAATTTTTCTCTATAAAACTTTGTGTACACTTTTTCCCTGAAGTGCATGTTGAGAGATATATAAAAACACGAAAACATTAGATCGGAACAAATATTCTTAAGTTTATTTATCGATGTAACATTTTTTATGTAGGTACGTAAGTTTTAATTTTTTTTATTTCCTCATATGTATATGTTTATTTCAAACAAACACTTTGTATGACTTTTGATCCTAATGCTTTTCTGATTTCCTCTTTATTGTAAACAGAAAAAAGGATGTAATATATTGTCTCTCGAGGAAGAGAATAATGTAAATTTATTAGGTTGGAGGAGGAAGAAACAATTTTAGATTTTTAGCTTCGTTTTAGATTTATTTTCTTTTTACACATATCAGCGTTTAACGCGAGTCATTAGAACGGAAAA
The DNA here is from genome assembly GCA_907164885.2 of Dolomedes plantarius. Lineage (NCBI taxonomy): Eukaryota > Metazoa > Arthropoda > Arachnida > Araneae > Dolomedidae > Dolomedes > Dolomedes plantarius. Next base: position 162,318,170 of record OU015494.1, read on the forward strand.
TACGGAAGGGTATCAAAATAATGCAAGCACCCTTTAGAATAGGCGCGTGCACTGTGGCTATGCAAATCACGACGACGACATCATCGGTGCAACGAAAACCTATGACAACTGTAAAGTAAATAAAAACAAAAGGTAAATAACTATTGAGTCATAATGGTCCTGTTTCAGAGATAAAAGTTCTTTGGAAGCAGCTTAAAGCCGGTACTTATGGTCGTTCTGCAATCTAGAAGCCACCTATTACTGACACCAACGCAAGAAAACTTGTCAGATGCTGCCACTAACAAAGGCTGGTGTTCAAATTGTTTGCAACATGTCATCTGGTCGGAGTAATCGAACGTAACTTTGTTTCCTACCACAGGTAGGATATACACTTGGCGAACATTTTCCAAAACATACGATCCCGACAGCTTGGAGACCACTGTGAAGCATGTCGGTGGCCCTCGGATGCTGTAGGCATTCCCTACAACCTTTTGCTGTTCTTCAGCGCCTGTAACATCGGAAATCTACGAAACCATTCTGGCAGTCCACATGCATCCTATAGTGCAGTTGTTATACCTTAACCTTCCGACTACTGGACGGGTCCATTGGACCCTACAGCTATATTTAATCCAGGTTTTCTCACGGAAAGTAGGGCTGAAAATTTTGCGATTATGTGATTTTTCCTCCTTTGTTTCTACTCTATTTATGCTGTTGCGATTAAAGTTTTGTTAGAAATTTTTCACTGATTCCTAATTTGTTTCATTGCTTACCGCGGGGGTCCATTGGACCCGCTATTGATACAGACATAATATAATGTTAATTTTTCTAAGGTTGCCATACAATATATGAGAGGTAACAATAAAACTTGACAATAATAGCTTGACAATAAAACTTGGCAGTAATTTTTGCGCCATGTCGCCAAATGTCGTCAAATTTAGAGACTTTATGGAGAAGTTTTGAGAACATTCTGGATTTATCTAGATAATCTCGTGCAAGATGTACTTATATAGAAAGGGTAGCAACTTATTCAGTAAGTCATTTATCAGCAGCCACAGTTAGTGAGTGGTTTCTATTGATGTTTTTTGTGTTATGACTGAAAATAATACTTTTTACTAGAACACTTTAGTAATAAGTGCAGTTTTTACTTGTCTGCTATTTTAGGAATGTTTATCATTTTTCTTTTTTTACTTTGCCTTATTTGTCATTTTAAAATCTGAATTGAACATGAACAGGAAAAAAGTATTGACCCGGGAAAAAAAATGACGTAAAATCCGGACGATATAGATTACGACACAGATGATGATAAATGTATGTCGCCCGATGAAGGTGAAGTAGATTATGTTGAAACGTGTTATGAAGCTTCTGATTCCTATTTATTATCCGATAATAATGACAGTGAAGTAAATGTAGCACCTTCATGTATATACTTTGCATAGTACTTTTGTTTCCAAAAATAATATATAGATATGGCATAAGGAGGAAATTGCCATACCACAAGGCAATGCCGAGGAAATTGCCATACCACAAGGCAATCAAGACGTTCTGAAATCAATATTTTAAGTGAAAAATCAGGACCTACAAGATTCGCAAATTGGGAAGTGGATTCTATAGCATCTTTATTCTTTATTTATTTTCGTAAAACACTTTTAGAGATTGTAGTAAAATGGACAATTCGGTAAATCATAGAAACCTATCGATAATATAGAACTAAAAAAATTCATTGGACTATGCGAGCAGTATGCGAACTTTGGAGCATGAAAAGTGTGAGACAAATCTTTCGTTACATTATGCGTCGCAATAGAATCACAAGTATATTATCTGTTATAAGGTTTGATAATGCTGCTGAGAGGCGTAAAAGAATATCAAGTGATAAATTACAGCCAATAAGAGAATACTTTAGAGTTGTGGAACAGTTATTTGCAAGGTCCTTGTATTCCTAATTGGTCTATGACTCTCGATGAGCAGTTAGTTGCTTTTCGTGTAAAATGTCCTTTCTGGCAATACATGCCGTCTAAACCTGGAAAGTATGGACTGAAATTCTGGGTTATTTGTGACAGAGTAACATCGTAACTTTGGAAATTGGGTGTATATACATGCAAAAAGGAAATCAGAGAGTCACACCAGGGAGAAAATGTAGTTAGAAGTAGCAAAGGAAATTGAAAATTCTGGTCGTAATATCACATGTGATAACTTTTTTACGTCGTATGCATTAGCAACGCACCTTACCTCAAAATTTCTCACTTATTGAAACAGCTCGAAAAAACAAACCGAAATTACTCACTTCGTTCACAAATCAAAAAAATCGTGCTGTATTTTCTACTTTATTCGGATTTCAAGAAAAAGCAACTATCATCTCTTACTGTCCCAGAAAAGGAAGAGTTGTTACTTTGCTAAGTACAATGTATAACAGTTGTGAGATGAACACAAATTTGGAAAAGAAGCCACAAAAAATCCTAGACAATAATAAAACGAAGGGTAGTGTTAACACATTGGACAAAATGGTGAGAACTTAAAGTGTGAAACGCATGACACATTGATGACCTTATTTTGTATTTTTCAGTACGATAGATATTAGTGCAATGAATACATACATAAAATGGTTGTCTTTAAATGATAAATATAATCAGAAATAAAGATAAGGCGGAATTTCCTTATTCAACTTACAGAAGAATTAGCAAGTATTGAAGAGAGTATCACTGCCTCTATGCGTGCTTCAGAACTGCTTCACACAGATACCTCTGAACCGCCCCGAAAAAAATCATGATGTTATGTTTGTCCCTCTAAAAAAGATCGGAAATCACGAACATTCTGTGCAAAATGTATAAAAAATGTTTTCGGAGAACATTCCGTCGTAATTTGTACTACATGTACTGAATAACTCAAATGCAATGAAAGTAAATTTTGAAGTCATTATAATATTTTTTAACTTTTATATATTACTAGCTGAAAACCCGCACTTCGCTACGGAGTACATTCAAATTAAATACAACGGTCAATGTATGCAATTAATGCCAATATATATATATATATATATATATATATATATATATATATATACATATTTATAATAAATAGGACGATCAATGTATACAATTCATGTAAAAAAATATATATATTTGTATATTTATAAAAAAATCGTAAGGGATATTTATTTTTTTTGGATAATATCCAATCGTCTGCTGCATTAGAAAGAGAAAAAAATATTTTTTTTGTCTATTTAGTTGTTACGAACGTGACGATAAATTTATTGAAAGTACCAGAAAAAGAAACCACGTGATCAGCATTTAATAAATTAAATTCTAAAATTAATCTTTAAAAAATCACCAAAAATCAGGAAATGGAGGTAAAAATTCGAAAAAAATTTCATTTTGAAGGAATTTTTATGAGCTTTCTCGTGATATAAATTTTATAACCCTCAATGTATTATTTTAAATGCAAACGTAAAAAAAGTTTAAAAAACAGCTTAAAAATTTAAATTTAAAAAATCTAAGACGAATTTTTGAAAAATCTTTCTTAGTGCACCCCTACACTATTAGAAGAATCGCCATGCAAAATTTCAGCCCTTTAGGTCCAGCGGTTTGGTCTGTGCGTTGTATGCCAGTCAGTCAGTCAGTCAGTCAGTGAATGAATGAGTCAGTTACGGAACTGTTTTATATACATAGATTTAAAGTATATTAACTATAAATACATTCATTTTAAATCAGTGGATGTTTGTATATTTTAAAATCCTATGTATTTTAGATACGGGTCCAATGGACCCGAGTGGTAATTTTTGTACACTTTTTTAAGTCTGAAGGTTAATGACAGTTGATGTTTCCAAGACGGTGATGCACCCGTGCATCGTGCGAGACGTGATAACATGTCATTTGATGAGGATGGGGTACATCTTTCAAATTTTTTTAAAAATTGTACTCAGTAATAGAGAAACAATTATTTTAATCTGCTATCTTATTCATTTTAGAAATTTCGTCCACCAAAGGAAATTATTTGCACTTTAAACACAATATACCACATTTTTCTCCGAATAATTCAAATTTTAAAATATTATTTAAGCTTCTTTCAAAGAATGGAGAAAAGGTAACCCAGGTAAGAAATTCTTTTTCTCTTAGGAGTACAATTTTTAAAAAAATATTTGAATCCACGTCGACAATCATTGGAAAAATTTTCGCCATTTGGTTAACATTGAGCTGAACGAAACCAATGTGGCTAGTATCCAACAGCCTTAATGAAGCAATACCTAATGCAGAGAGGAAGTATACAAATGCGGAAGGATGCAGCTCTCTTTCACAGACATATGTCGAAAATTATAAAAACGTACCTTTATGTTCTTTAATAAACACCCAACCCCAATCAAAGATTGGATTGCCAATTTCATCCTTCAATGATAATTGGCACTGATTTTAGATGAGGCTTTCCTTATATGATAAAAAGTGAATTTTCTTAAGAATCTGACTACAGTTTTCTACCCATATAACATTTTTACAAATATAAAAAACTAGATTTATTACCCGGCATCGCTAGGAATTCAGTATCTGTTATTATTTTTTCCAATGATTAGCCTCATGTTAAGATGTTCTAAAGTTATAACAACTCTTAAACAGAATAATTTCATTTTTTCAGTAATAAAAAATTCCTTTATTAACTTATTTGTTGTTATTTTAATAATTGCCAGTGCACAACATTTTTTGTTTCGTTTTTATCATCTGCGACAATATATAATTCTGATTGATTCCTTTCTCTAGACATTCCCACATATAGCTGACCATGCGAAAAACATACGTGGGATATAAACGTATATACTAGATGTATATACTACATAAACATGTAGTTCATATACGTGGCAACGCCGGAATATTTCTTTTTAAAAAATGAAATTATAAAGATGGAAAGTCATTCATTTTCAATGAATGTGTTCTCAATCCATAGCAGACGATTTAGTTTTGAGAAAGAATTCCGAGCATGAAATATGTGTATATATTTGTTCTATATGAATAAATCTACCAATATATGAATAAATCACGTTTTTAATTCATGTCTATTTATTTTTACGCAAATATTATAATTTAATTGGCAACAATGAAATGTTACAATGGCTTTGAACAAAAATATCCGCTGATAGCGCACAAACTTGTTCTGACATAATTCGGGAATGAAACGTCGTAGCGGGATGAAAATAGTCACATTCATCCTGATTTTCCAAGCACATAAACCGTGCAAATTTCATCAAGGTACGGCTCATGGTTTTTGAGTTTTTGGGACTCACACACGCATACACACACGACCCATTTTCCGTTTTTGCTTTATATTTAAGATGCATAACAATATAATTTGATAGTCCTTAAGATTCCAAGGTATTAAAACAGAATAAAATAAAACGCTAATGGGGATTCCATTTACTTAAACAATGTACCATACCTTAGGCATTGAATGTTTATCCGATAATCATTTATGTTGCTGCATTTATGTTCACTGTTTTAGAGTAAAACTGAATAGACAGCTTTATGGCATAAAATTTGACATGTTATATTATATACAGAGATATAGTGCTTAATTTTTCTGGAGTTTAATAAAGTTACCATTAGCAATACGTATATATTCAGAAACTCCAAAGCATATTTCCTAACTTTTTGTTTTTTAACAGGTAATTTAAATGTATGAATTAAATGGACTGCTTATTTAAAATACCTTTAAAAATTAGCATACTTGCTTTCGAAACTTTTCAACTTTGACTATTTGTGGCAACATTCTGAAAAGCAGGTATAATGCTGAATGTTAAATGTTGTAATAAACATCGTGAGTCATTAAAAACCTTAGATGAAACTATATGATGAAATATTTCCACAAATAACTTACGAGAGTAAAAGTTTTCGATTAATAATTCTCTCGTAGCTTTGAGGAAATGTAACTCAAATTAATCAAACGCTTTAGAAAGTTTTAGACGTTTTAAATTGAAAACCGGGAAAGTCTTACGCTGTATAACCTACAAACCGAAATACAGACTGAATTTAATTCCGCTATAATATTTAGAGCCATTGATAAAAATAAATTGCAATGTGGTGCTACCATATCCTAGGATGTACAAATAAAACCTATGCAAAAGAATTAGAATTGTTACAAATTTTATACATGGCCGATATGTATCCAGTCTTTAATCTGTAAATCATATCTTGGTGAATAGTAATGAATGGAAATAGCATTTTCCGTTAATCCCAGTAAAATGATATTGGTTAGCCATCGCGCTATATCGGGTGATCTCTATGTGAAAGAAGCCACTTTGATAATCCGAAGTACACTGGCGTGCGAAACTTAAGGATCATATGGTATTTTCGCAGTTTCTTCACAATGAAGCAACTTGGATGAATGAAATTCATACGACAGAGACCTCAATATCTACCACATTTGTGAATGAAATAGCAGATTTGTTAAGAAATATTTCAGGTAGTCTCTTCTAACAAAACTACCACGGATTATTAACGTAGAATTACTTATCGTTGCTTACCTCTTCTTTTTTTTTTACGCATTTTGGTACTTTTCTGTTTAACTGTTTACTGCTACAGGGTTTGGCGCGTTGCCAAAATTATAACTCGCGACGGACTCTGAATTTTTTCTTTTCGGAGGACCATTATTGAGAAACGTAATCCTACGTTAAAAGAATACAAACATTAATTTGGTGAATTTATTAAGAAACAGCTATAAAGTATTTCACATCATCGTACGAAGGAGTATCTCTCAAAGATGGAATAAAGCAAAAAGGTGATGTTAAGTAGGGAATATGATGTCCCTTAACTGCAACGGTTGCTTTGCAGCGTCTAACCATGATTAAAACGAGTTGGTATACGAGATGTTGGGGCAACATTGTCCACTCCTCTTTCAATGCTCTTTTCAGTTCATGGGTATTTTGAATGGGAGGTATGCGTGCCGCAAGATGTCTCCCCAGAGCGTCCCACAGATACTCTATTTGATTCAAGTCTGGGGATTTCGCAGGCTAATCCATAAGAATAATATCCTCACTTTCCAACAGTTTATCCACAGCACAATGAGGTCCATGAGGTCTATGAGTATGAGGTCTGGCATTCTCGTCCATTAAAAGGAATTGAGAACCAATGGCATCTCTGAAAAGACTTACGTGAGAAATGATCACCTCTATGTAATAGCAGTTTCCTGTTACTCACGTTCAAAAATGTGGAGCTCAGAACGACAAATTAGTATGATGTCTCCTCATACCATGACACCTGCACCTCCACACCAATCTCTCTCGGTAATGTTTTCTGGATGATACCGTGCTCCTATCTCTCTCTATCCAGAATCGCTAACATCCAGAATCGCTCGTTAAACTAAAGTGACTCTCATTAGTTAAGAGTGCCGTGCCCCATTGCTGGGTAGTCTAATCTTTGGTCCTTACACCATTTTAGATGGTGCCTCCGATGTGTAGGCGTTAATAGGATGCAACATTCTGGCGGTCGGGAGAATAGGCCACCTCTATGCAAACGTCTGGCCACAGTGAACCGCGACACTTCGCGTCCTGTGGCCATCTGCACTTGCTTTGCAATATTGCCAACCGTCTGTCATCTGTCTCATTTTGTCTGTAAGTATTGCAGTATGGTCATCCTTTGGAGTCGTGTTCTTTGGGCGACCACCACCAATTCTTCTAGCAGCTGTTTCTGTTGCTTTGAAGGTCTTCAGTACACGTGAAACAGTGTTATGGGCGATACCAAACTCTTCGGCTACACTATTCACACTGCGTCTTTGTTCAAGCTTACCAATTATTATACTACGCGTAAAGTCATCTAATTGTATCCTACTAGACATTTGTATCACCTTTAACACAATTACAAATCACTTTAACTTCTTACAACGACGAGCACGCTAACTTTCTTTTCCATAACTTTTCTCAGAAAAGCTGCTTTTGCAACGTTCAGCAGTGTCACGTGACGTGCAACGCGACTATCTGGAAATTTACATATACATCATCTTTCTACTGATCAGGTATCCTTATACAAATCACCTCTAGCATTTTCGTTTCATTTTCGGGTTTAAACCAATGGAATGCTGTCGGTCCGTAAGTTTTACACGCCAGTGTATATAAGACTGAAAATCTTACCTCGAGAGGAGGAAAATTGTAGGTGTCCGACTCCCCTTCCCCGGATGGATTTTACATACATCACGAACAGAGATTGGACTATACAAACTAGGGGTAGAACTTAAAAAAAGATTTTCAAAAAGTGTGGTTTTAAAGAACTTACGAGAACGTAATTATCTCTTTCCTTCGATTTTGTGGCCATGATAAAAGTCGGTGATACGGTAATTTACTCCAGAATGTGATATGCATGCGCGAAATTTCAGATGATGGATAGACCAATCTTTATGAATTGAATTATAGTGTGATTACAAACATCGACTGAACGTGGTAAGTGTAACAACAGTGTATTGATAACAAATTTAAAATTAATTTCAAGGTTTTCAGAAGCTATCATACTTGTCAGTTCCGTTATTGATTGGACGATATACAACTATTTTACTTTTTCAAATACATTTTGAGGAAGTGCTTATTTTTAGGGAAGATTATTCTATTGCTTTTTTAAGGCTTCTGTGTAATAACCCTATAGGATTCGCTCACCTCCATGTTAACTTATGGAGAAAATGTGCCTAAGGATTGCCGACTTGGATTGACAGATTTTTTTTTTTAAATTGTTCTCTGTGATAAAGAAAGAAATTTTAAAACTTGGGGCATTTTTCGTTAAAAAATGCAAATAATATTTTTAAATTTAAATTATTCGGAGAAAAAAATCTGGTATATTTTTTGTGTTTTAAACGCTCATCAATTCCTTTGGTGGGCGAAATTTATAAAATGAATCATGTTGCAAGGTGCAGAAAAGTTCAGGCTATCTGAAAATACCATTTTCATTGGATTATCAGCATTTATGTAGCTGTAAATAGCAGACACAGTTTCTACATAGGTTAACATTGAGGTGAGCGAATCCAGTAGGGTTACTACACAGCAGCCTACTTCAGAATGACTTCTGTGCCAGTTATAATTTCACCCTATATTTGCAAAGGTTCTATCTGTATCCGTATAAATTTTCCCGTCAAAAAAGTCATGTTTATTTAGAGCATACTGGAAAGCTACTATCGTTTTTAGGTTGACTATAGGGCAAATAATGAGTTCGAATAATGCAGAGAAAGTGAACAAGTTTTCGAACATAGCCGCCTTTTCAATAAAAATGCGCGTTTTGATTAGCGACAATATTACACGAAAAATGTCTTTTACAAATAAGGCATTAGAGCAAGAAATATGGCTCTATGTAAAATTATATTTAAAGTTTAAAATATAATAAAAAAATAGGAAAACGGTATTTAAGATAATTTAAAATTATTCGTAAATTCAAAGAAGAAAAAAAAATGCAAATTTCTTTTTCTGTTTCATGTTGGTTTTGAAGTGTTCTGGAGTTGAGTATTTATTTTTATATGTATACTTTGCCACATATACATATGTGCAACTAAGACTCAGTTCAACACAAATAGTGGGAATATGAATTTCTCGAAGTGGGTTGTTAAGCTGTAAAGACTGGTTTTACGGAAAGTAAGCTCACTAGGGGAAAATATTTATGAGCATCCATAACTGATATCATCATACTTGCTGTTTTAGACAACCTATAATTAGTTGCGTTGGCAGGCGGTGACTCGCGTGGTAAGCAAAGACAAATCCAGATTTAAAAAAGTGACGCTTAACTTGCAGTGGAAGTGTTTGACAGAGGAATGGTACATCGTAAATACAGCTTGAAACCAATGAAAACAAGAATGTATTTCACGTTCAAGTCTGGAGTTCGTAAGTGGGTAGTATCTCCATGAAAAAAGGCCAACCTATGATTTTTTTCTTTTTTTTTCTAATGCGGAGGTACTTGTCGTGAGACATCCGTCTTTTGTTATTCACTGCGAAGTCTTGCTGGCTACTTTATTACGATAGCACCATTTAGGTGAGCCAGCATTGTTCCCTATGAGGGGACAACACGGTAATGACCAAGCCTTATTCGGGATTTGAACACAAGTACACTGCGGGGAAGCTCACGACGATAGCCACTACACCATGTGGGAGGCCACCCATGAAAAATAGAAGTGGATCCTATAAAACAGTACCTTTTCAACAGATGATTAATTCAACAATTCAGTGTCGGGTGGTAGACGAATGGTACAAAAGAAACAAACCTCTGAAGTACAATACAAAATTACTACATGCAGTGAAAAACAGAGGAGTTTCTGTTCTTGGTCAGAGTTGAATGAGTACCTTGATGACCAGGAATATTATTAAACGCAGTGAAAACACCAATCATCAGGTATAAAGGCATTTAAGAAAAGAATTTGCCATCCATTGGACAGAAATAAACCTTCATCGTGGTCTGTGTACGAGGTACTTACTACTACTGTATTCCCTCAAAATACAGCCGCAGTCACGTGACTATGGATGTTATCTAACATGCCTCAATATAGGGAGTTCCCTCCTCGGTCTCCAAACATCTACCCGGGTGTCAGAAATCCGTCACGAAAAATTTGAATTCAGGATAATTTTCACCAAACACATGTAAAAAAATATCCTTACCGATAAGAATAATTCTTTATATCTACCTTGGTTAAATACAATCTCCTCGGGTATGAGCAATGAGTCTCCAGGTGATTAAGCATGTTAAATGGTACCCAAAGGAGTATAATTTCAAAATAATAGTGTAAAGGTTTAAATTTATATTTAGTGCGTATAAACGTTTTTATACAACGAAATGATTGCTTAACGTTATTTATATCTAAATGGCATTTTTAAAGTAAACTTAAGGCTGCTGTGTACTAATCCTACTGGATTCGCTCACTTCAATGTTAACCTAAGGAGAAAATTTGCCTACTATTTATAGGCACATAAATGCTGATAATCCAATCAAAATAGTATTTTCAGATACCCTGAACTTTTCTGCACCTTGCAACAGGATTTATTTTATAAATTTCGTCCACCAAAGGAATAGATGAGCGTTTAAAACACACTATAGCAGATTTTTTGCACGAATAATTTAAATTTAAAAATATCATTTGCATTTTTTAACCAAAAAATGTCCCGAGGTATAAAATTTCTTTCTCTATTATGAAGTACAATTTTTTTTTAAAAAATCTTTAAATCCAAGGCGGCAATCCTTGGACAAATTTTCTCCATAAGTTAACATTGGGGTTGAGCGGATCCAATAGGGTTAACTACACAGCAGTCTTAACACGGATAAGGAGAATATATTCTACTATAGTTGATTGGTTACACAGGAATTTAAACGACTTTTAAGAAGTTAACGGCTTTTGGACTTAACTATCTTTTTAGGAATTTTTGTAACAACTTTTGCCGAATATTCCCTTTGAAATAACTTTGTTAAATCAAATAGGCAGACTGGCGCTGGCAAAAGCAAAGAGCACAGAATCAACAGCAACGCAAGCATGAATCAGTCATATGTAGACTCTTTAAGACCCCAGAACTGAAATAACTCTACTCTTGGAATGTGTACCAGTGGGTTTAAATATATCCAGAAAACATTTCTAAAATCAAAATAACTATTAAAGTGTTGTAAGAAATGCTCTTCTTTGATCAATCTTTTAAACACATGCATAACAACAGTACTATTAACATAGAGCAGTAGTGGAATTGATGTATATTATTGTGTCAATGTTCTCTTGAGCAGTGATAATGGGTTATCTGATGTAAAGCCGTCCCTCAATTGAATACGATTGTAAAACGGATTACACTGATTGCAGCAGGTCAAGACAGAGTGCGATGGAAGGACATCCCAATCTCGGCTGTTCTTCCGTGTTTAGTTAGAGACTCTCCATTTCCCATGGTAAGGAGATTTATGCAGTGGTTTCTTATGATATTCCCAACGAAGTGCATCCAGGACTATAGCACTAGTTCAATTAACTGCTGAACCAACAGGACGGTTTCCTCGTCACTTAAATGAAATACTTGTAAATGTGTCGGCTACAGTTTGATGAGATTAGTCAACCATTAGTTGATAACGCAGGTAAACACTAATTTCGCCGGCTGTGACAGATAACCCGGCGAAAACGCCAGTCACCAATTTCCGATCTCGCAAAAGCCGTGGGGGAAGGAGGGCATTTGAAACAACCTTCTGAAATCCTTTAGAAAATCTTTCTTCGAACAGTAGATTTTGATAACTGCAAAGAATAAAATGACTCAATATTTATATCTTTTCTTGATAGAGGAAGATAAGTCACTGATAAAATGTCCGAATATTTTAGCATACGATGTATTAAAACAAAACCGTTAAACACGGATGTTTGGTGACCACTCTTTTTATGAGAGGAAAAACTGACAACGTACAAACATTTTCATAATACTCACAGTTTAGGAAGCATGTTTCAGATCTGCATAAGAAAAAAGTAAAACAATAATGCTACCTATTTAAGGTTTTGTCATGAAGACCAACAAAATTGAAAAGTTATCAGAATCGTTTGTAAACCTATTGCAAGATATTTTTTTTTCCGTATTTTGTAACAGAATTGCGTTCTTCCTCTCGTCCCTAAGGGTTTTTCCTTTACGTAATAACTGAGAAAAACGCCTGATCTTCATTATTAAATTCGATCGTATTTTATTAAATCAGAGCAATGCCAGATTAAAAAAGGCTTGTCACGGTCTTATAAAATGAAATCATTTGAGTTTCCTGATTGTGAATTGTGTGAATTGAATTTTGCAAAATTGGAGAGGGGAGTGTTAATTCTTAGCAAGCAGTTCTGATACTTTTTCAAAATTTTTGAAATTTTCAAATTTTCAATTCTTAAACGTTTTATAATTTCACGTGCACCTGTTGAATAACAGTTTCAGCTTCGATAATGAGAATTTGATTATTTTACTGAAAGAACTATCGATTGCAATGATACTTGAATTGAAAAAAATAACTACAAGCTTTAAAAGCAATTTTTTAATTTCTTTCGCCCTAAAAGAACCCTTTTACACGACCATAATATACAAAGTTTTGTTCACTTAATGCGTTACGGAAAGTATCTGATAACTGAAACCGTTTAAATATCTTAACGTTTTCTTTTGATTTATTGCCATGTTTTTGTTAACTCACTTTCTTGTTTGTGTGTTTGTCCAGTACAAATCTTGCAATGGAATTTTAACTAATTTCCCGACAAGCTAGACATTTGAAATTTTAGAATAGCTCATAACACGATGACAATGCATTCTTTTAATACTTTTAGTCATATTTAAGCAGAATTGAATTCATTTTCAGTTAATTTTATTGTTTGCAAATTTCTTATAATTGCTCTCTTTATTACGCATTTGATCATTTTCTTTCAAGTTGACGGGATAATTCATCCAAACAAAATTTTTTTCTTAATTATTTATTAATACATAGAATTGTCAAGTTTATATGATTCAACAGAAAATTTAAAAACGTGGTATATAAAATGTTCTTTTTATCTTGAAATTATTGTTAGCATTATTAAAAGAGTAATTTGAGAAAAGTTACAATTTAATGATATTTCATTTAACAATAAAATTTACAACTTGAAGTTCTTACTCTTCTATTTGCGCCGTCTATTTCCAGCAAAAAAACAAACAAAAAAAACTAATAAATTATTAAATTAATTTGGCACAAATTATCCTCTCATCAAGGGTATTTTTTTTTAAGAGGTGGTGTTTAACAGCTTTTAATTCTTGCTTTTAACGGCATTGTGTAGGTGGTTTACTGTGTCATCTATTCAAATAATTAACAGTTAAAAAATAAAAATGAAATTTAGCTTAAGAGCGGAAATGAAGTCTGGAATATCCGAATACACATAATAATAAATTTCAAGAAAATAAAAAAATAAAATTGAAAACAAACGTTCCAAAATAAACAAACTTCTTTTTTGCGTGTCACGGAGGATTCCGGTGTTAAGTTCCGGAAGTGGAGCTGCTTCAGTAATGGCAAGAACTGGAGCTCACGCTGTTTTTTGTTTTTTTTCAGTTTTTTTTTTGTTTGTTTTATTCTACGAACATATTATTCGTAAAGAATGTGGCGGTCAGCGTAAAAGATGAACTGGAGGTTTTGCTATATGCGAGGTCATGATATGGGAAAGGTATTCCGAGGTATTGAAGGAACCTCATGACTTAAAAGAATAAAACACAAACTAGCGAGTACAAAACGGAGGGGGAAAAAAGTAAAAGAAATGTGCCTAAGTGTAGCACAGGCTTTTGGAGATGCGAGTTTTCCTTAAGCGAGTCGGCACAAACCAGTTAGATCAAATCAAAGTCCATTGGCCCTAAATAAGTGGAAGTAACCATGCTCTCGGTAATTTCCCCTTACATGGCTACGTCAATTTATTTAAATTTCCGTTTGATTATTTAGCTCGAGGATGCTATGCAGTTAGTATGGAATTTCATAGACGCGTTCAAGTCACTGTTATTAGATTTCAGTCATCAGAATGACATAATGATTTGGGTTTTAATAAATTCGCTCTCACTTATGGAGTTTTTTTAAGAGGTGAGGTTGATGTATCTATTCCGACCAGTTTATACACCTTTAGAGCAGTGGTTCTCAACCTACGGAGCGCGCCCCCTTGGGGAGGCATGAGGGATATTCAGCCCCCCTCCCCCCTGAATACGAGAATGGTCAAAAATAAATATGTGTAAAATAGAATTTTTTTACAAGCGTTACTTACTTTTTTAGGCCTCTAGGGGGGGGGGCGTAGGGTCTGAAGGTCATTCAAAGCAGGTTGGTTGGTTGGTTGTGTGGAGTAGTATGGCACTGAATCCAAATTGGCCATTTTGGCAAACACAGGCCACATTCAAAGGACGACTTAGCCATAATAAGGTTGAGAATCAATGCTTTAAAGTAAATTTATTTCAACAGATTCAGTGTATGAATAAATCATGCTGATTAAAAGTGACTTACTTAAAATAGAATAGAATATATAAGAGTAAAAAAAGAAATTAAAACGTGATTCCAAAATGGATTTTTTTTTTTAAATTGTTTCTTTCTCATTCTTCAAAAAATTGGATTTTTGGAATCACCCAACTTCAAAATATTATGATATTGATAAGAGAAAATCAGATAAATTAAACGCATGAAATTCTTCATGTTTTGTACGATATGTTTCATAATCATCGAGTAGTTGCCTTTTGTGGCCGTCTTAAGAGAAGTTCCTTTGCATATCAACATGTTACCGAAACATATCAATCAATAGAAGAAATTCACTGTCGAGAGTACACACACAGCTACAATGAGACAAAAAATATATAAAATAATACTGAAAACCAAAATAAGCTCTTAAGTTTTAAATTTACATAAATTTTTACTAGATTACACTGTTTTTTCTTAAGGTGACTGCCTACGTTCGGAGCCAATTTTTTTAAAAAATTGTTTTTTTAAGGATTTTTTGGTCTCATATGGTAAAACAGCATTTAAAAATAAAAAATAAAAAAAAAACTTTCCTGTAAACACCATATTTTTTTATAAATTGGTCAATTTGAAGTAATTTTTAATGAAATTTAGCTAAAACGCTTATCACTCTGAACAAAATTCTAATGCTACTATTTTAATTTCCTTCTCACACATCATACATATAACAGTTATCTTCAAAATGACCTACAATCTAAGAGAAATTTTGAAATGCAAAAATAATACAGACAATTTTATGTTCCAATATGAAAGTTTTCCCCAATTCGTCATTCCTTTCCTTATAAAAACAGCCCCAAACAAAAAACTATTTATTATACATCAATTATTGTACGTCATATCATTAACAATAGCATCTAAAACATTTCCTGAAAATTTTATCAAATTCTATGCATTATTATCTGAAATATCATGATAACGGTAGAGATTTTTGCTAAAAAACACAATTCTGAGAAAAACGCCTTTAAAGTTGTTTGTCGCTTCAATTTTGTATTAGACGATGTTTTTTAAAATAGCTATAACTCTGCTTCTAATTGATGTAGAATGAAAATCTAAGCGGTTTTGAAAAGAGAAAAGATTGAATTACAATATTCTTGCAAAAAATAAAATTGACCAAAATGGTCAAAAAATGGTTGCATTTAAAGTTGTTTGTCACTTAAATTTTGTATTAGACGATGTTTTTTAAAATAGCTATAACTCTGCTTCTAATTGACGTAGAATGAAAATCAAAACTGTTTTGAAAAGAGAAAAGATTGAATTACAAGATTCTTGCAAAAAATTAAATTGATCAAAATAGTCAAAAATGGCATTTTCAACGTAGGCAGTCACCTTAAACTGAAGCCCTTTTAGTTACGCAGGTAAATGTAAAATTTATATACCTGATTCAAGGACAGCCAGTTTTAAAGCTAATGAATAAATTTAGGCTCCAAATAAATTCTACAAATGAATAATTTTATTATTGATTTTAATCGGTGAATTTTAATTCAAAGATTTCTCAAAATGCTGATCACTTACAATAACGCTCTTGATTTCATTTGCATCGCTTCTCGTCATTTGAAGCAACATTTTACCAGTTTAAGAAAATGACATCTACTCAAGTCTCTAGAACGCGGCTAAGGTTGTTGTCTTTAAGATATATTTATTCTGTTCAATTAGCTTGCCGTTTCAATTTCAAAGATCATTCGTTGCGAATGGCATCGTATGAAGCTTAGAGAAGAATGTATGTATAGCTTCCCACCATTATTTGATGCAGCATTTTGGCAGTGTAAGTATTCAAATTTGCAAGATCATTACATTTTTCTCTAGGACATTCTATATATAATAGCCGTTGTCTCTGTATAACACTTCCGGGCTGTACTCATCTTTCAATTGAAGCCCTCAGTAAACAAACCGCCGATTAGGCTTAATTTCAATTTCAGATGTGGATTAGAATTTTATCTTACCTAAAAACAAATATCTTCTCCATCAAATCACATTTGTTCAGCCTATTAACCTATAAAACATTCAGAACTAAAAAAAATTGGATGTTTTTAGCTGTATATTTAACAGTTTTTAAAAATCTGTTTACTTTTGCGATGAATTCTGAAAGTAAACAAACTTGAATGTGAATGAATCGCGTAGTGAACTGTAAAAAAATGGATGGCAGTCTACTACTCCAATCGCATGAAAAACTAAATAAATAAAAAATAATGAAAGGGTTTGCTTTTACAAGGTGTGGATTAAATGCAATATTTTAGATAATTCGGGATATTTTTTAACTTTCATATACTTTTTCCATTATGACGTCAAAATTACGGGTTACCTACTAGTTTCAAATAATATCGCATAAAAACGAGCCTCCGTCTGTCTGACTAAGAGAGGAATTTGAGCGCGTTTATCTGCCTTAGGTAGACTTTTATTTTTTTCATACGACATAAAGACTGGGAATCCAATTGTCGCGATTTCTATGAATTTTTACAGCACAATGTTCAATAGAACTATACAGAATCACAAATGGAATAACAGATTTATTTGGAGGAAGAGGTTATGAAAAAAAAAATCAGGTAGTCTCTTCTAACGAAACTACCGCGGGTTAGTAACGTAAGATTACTTATCGTTTCTTCGTTGCTTACCTCTTTTGTATGTATTTATGTATGTATGTGTTATGTATATATCTATCTATCTATCTATATATATATATGTCAAAATTTTGATGCATTTTGGTACTTTTCTGTTTAACTGTTTACTGCTTGCTCAAGCGATACAGACAGGGCTTGGCACGCTGCCAAAATTATAACTCGCGACGCAGGACATCTGAAATTTTGCTTTCTAGAAGACCGTTATAGAGGAACGCAATCCTACGTTAAAAAAAATTACTGTTCAGTTATTTTTCTGGCTAGGAAAGTTAAAAATACGTTTTCTGAAATTTGTTGCATTAATAGTTATACCATCCAGTTTGAAGCTTTACGAAGAGTGATCGCTAGCCATCTCAAGCCTTAAAAATATAAATATAATTTATTTAGTTCTGTCGCATCAGTCTACACAGTTTTAATACCATCGCAAGACTGAAAAATCAAATTCCGAGTTACATCGTCGGAACCAATCACTGATTAAGTAAGAGAGACCAGGAATCAAAAATCTAATTTTTGTCTTATAAAATTTTGATAACAATTGATATACCATAATTTTACTTCTAGTCCGATGCTGCTGCCCACAGCGCATAGTAGTTAGCGTCTTGTAGGGATATGTAATTTTCGTATTTACAAAATAGATGCGAATAAATGCGAAATTTACCGATATCAGCGAATAAATGCAAAAATTATTTTTTTACTACTTTTCGGTGAAAACTCGGTGATAAACGGCTTTTTTAAGTGAAATTAGGTAATAGTAATAATTATTAATATAATTGTTTAACTGAGAAATCTCACCCCCCTTCGGATTTGCTCCGAATTTCACCCTGACAGTTTGTCCGTACCGGAGTTCGAACCTAAAAATATAACTGTAAAAATCATCCATCAAGTTTTGGGGAACAATTTAGTAGATTTAAGAACGTCTCTTGATCGCCAAAGTCAAGAGTATTTCAGCTACTTACAGTAGTCAACCAAGATACTCCTGTTGATGTTATACAGATTTTAATTTCAACGAAATGCTACTACCTTAACTTTGCAAAGGTAGCTATACAAAGCCTCTATAGTCCCGTTAACAGAGTAGATGCTGAGATATTTTAGTATGTGCAACATGGTAATTAATGACAGAAGGCAAAGTCTTAAGGAACATAGTGGGAAGACTACTACAATGTTAACTTTTAATTAAGAATTTTGATGCTTATTTATCTAAGTAAAATTGTAATTTTTTTAATAAATGCGAAATTTTTAAATTTATAATTTTTTTTGCCAATAAATGCGAAATTTTATATATTGTATTTTTTGTGCGAAATTTACGTATCCCTAGTCTTGGGCTTCCCCGGTGTGGGCTCGGGTTGAACGTTCCCGTGCTATCCCCTCATAGGGAACAGTGTTGGCTCACCTATATGGTGCTCCCATGATAATGTAATCAAAAGATTCAGGGTGTTGATGTGTCTATGTTGTTTGCAGAAAGTACCTCCCCGCTAGAAAAAAAAAGACCGATGCTTGACGTCTTTAGAATTGCTTGAATTTTGCAATCCTTAAAAATAAAGGTGTGCAGTTCGTTACTGAAGAGAATGACATGGTTTCTTGGGAGTACTGTACAGCACACTAGTCCGGAAAACAGGAAGACTCAACCTCGAACCAATCAATTTAATGGAAAAGACGAAGAAAGTACACACCGGATAGTTATACCGTTAAAATTAAAACTTATTTGAAACTGAAGGCTAATATTATATAAGCCACTACAGTCGAACCCCGTTATAACGAACTTCAAGGGACCAATGGTTTTGTTCGCTATAGCCGAACCGTTAAGAAAATTTTAGAGTTCACAAAATGTATAACTCATTAGTTGCTATGTGTATTCATTAATAATGCATTTAAAAATAATAAAATCTATTAAAAATTATCATTAATGAATTAAATTGACTGAAACCGATTACATTAAACTAACACAATACTAATTAAATTAACTAAAAATGAAAACAAATGGAAATAACGTCATTTTACCTTTAATTGTTGCTTACTGTTTTGAAACAGAAATAATCGGTAATCTTCTGTAGACGTGATGCCGATTTCGAAAGCATTTTATGAATTTCTTTGCCCAATACATCAAATGAATCCAACACTCTTTCTTCGATTGTTTGTGTAGACAAAAACTTATTAATTAAACGTATCGCTGATGTAGCATCTCAGATTTTGGGGGTTTCGTCATTGGTGTGCTCTTCTTCATCGGCATCAGATGCAGAATCTTCGATTTCAGAGTGATTCATTTTAATTTCTTCCACAATATCTTCATCAGTATGATTTTCAAATGTTATGACTTCATCATCACATGTTTCGAAGAGTTACATATCAAAATCTGAGAATGAGGAAATTTTGTGCTTTTCTATTCACATCGCGATGGGTAAAAATTTATCATCTTCTTCTTAAACATTCTTTGCTTCTTCAACGTTTGTTTTATCTTCAACATTCTTAAAAAGTTTAAAAATATAAAAAAATACATTAAGTCGACCGAAAAAAGGTTCGTTATAGCCGATTCTTAAGATTTCGGAGGTTCGCTATAAAAGGATAAATTAGCATTAAATACAATAGGAAAACGGCGGGACTAAAATTTTCGTTCGCTATATATCCGGGAGTTCGCTATATACCGGGTTCGCTATAACGGGGTTCTACTGTATTGGATTTATCTCATTTTAACTTTGTTTACTCCTGTTTTTCTAACTCTAGTTTAGACTTCGCTCAGATTGCAAGTAATTAAACCAGTGCTGGAGCTAAACGGCGGTACTCAGTATATTGGCGAAGCAGTTCTAAAAGGTGATAGCTGTGTATATTGGAAAAGTGGTTGCTGTGTTTTAGTTTCTGTGTTTTAAAAGTTCAGTGATGATTTTAAAATTGCAACACTGGTAGAACAAAATATGGGTTCTCAGAATCTTTTCCTACAAATGCTATTCTATTAATATGAATCCTAGTTGCGTATATTTTTCTCCGAAACACGGTTCCCCCCACCGTATGTAGAAAGAGACGTTTATAGGTTATAATTAATATTAAAACCGATCGTGATACTTATGATGTCATAATATACGTAAAGCATTGAAAGTATGAACTAAGTAATAATGTGACTAATAACCGCCAAATATAGTAACAGATTATTCTTTGGAATACGTAATCGCCAGATATGATTTGATGTAAAAGTAATCTGTGGGGG